>CM067503.1:7770355-8015355 GCA_034509495.1 Acestrorhynchus altus | reverse complement strand
AAACGTGAAGTTTCATTACGTTCTGAATCTAATTATTGTGGGATGAGATTTACTTCCCCTAAACAGTTCCCTTAGAAAGTTTGATAATCTTGAGCTATTAACAGGCAGTATGACTCTGTGTGTGTCAGTGGACTCGAGTAACCGGGATCCCCAGACTCGCATGTTCTACTGTGTTTTTTCTCCTGTGCTGGAGCTCACGCGATGATTAGCTTAATGATTAGCAGGTGTGATGAATGAGGGGAAAGTGAAAAGTTTGTTCTTTGGACATTCTTCACTGCTGCGAAGAGCAGGGCAGTGCATGAGAACCCTTTCACTCTCTGTGAAAAGTGCTCTTTGAGTGCCCTTTTGTACTGCTCTTCTTGCCACTCTGCCCCTCTGCTGTTTGACCACTTCTTTCTTTCTCAATTAGCTGCTCTCCTTTTTTTTGTCGGCCAGTTTGTCCTTCCTGTTTCAAGCCCTTCCTCTCTTGCCCTCCCCTACTCCACTCAATCGCTTCCTTTGACTTTCTCTGCTTTCCCTTTCTCCTGTGTTTGGTCTGGTTGTGTTTAGCGTGCACTTTTGGTTTTCCTGTGCACGTTTTAACTGGCAGATTATGCTGTAGGGGTTGAGGAGGGGATTAGTGTGCTTTTAGGTGTGGTGTCACTCTCAGTGCGTTTACCTAGTAGGGACTGAGGTAATTGTTGTATCATAAGCTGATGTCCCTGAGGATCAGTTACTTGTGTGCTCTCTGGAGAGTCACTCTCACACCTAGTAATACACCTCTAGCTCATTAGGCTCAGTTTGCCTAATGTGTCATACACATGTTTTTGAATGTCAGCTTACAGCTAATTTAGACTGTATTTTTTCACTTTCTCTGACACAGTTTTAGAAAAGTGATCTTTATGAGGTTTGGAATGTGCTCATTTAATTTTAAATGCATAAAAGATGCAGTGTGTTTAGATTTGTATTCTGTACTTTACATTCTGTTACTGTTATCAGTTTTGCTTTAAAATCTTTACTACTGCGTCCCAGGCAATTAGAATATTGTTGAAAAGTTTTATGTTTCATATTCATTACATTAAAAATTAAATATTCCACGTATTTTGTTTTACTTTTATAGATCATAAAAATCAGAAATCCATTTTTTTCAGATCATTATAATATTTTATTTTGAGTGCAGTTTTACATTAAACTCAAATATTTCACTTTAAACGTAATGAATGTAAAATGTAACTTTTTGATTGGCCTTAGGGAAACAGTTTATCAGATGCACTAGTACAGGGGTGGGCAGCACAATGGCACGGCAGGTAGTGCGTGTGTCACACAGCTCCGGGGGCCTGGAGTTGTGGTACACTGTCTGACAGGATTTTTGTGTGTTCCTTTGTCCATGTTGGTTTCCTCCACGTACTACGCTTTCTTCCCACCTCTCAAAAATACATATGATAGGTTAATTGGCCAAGCCTTAGTTGTGAGTGTGACTGTGTGTGGTACCCTGCAATGAAATGGCACCCTCAACATGGACATCTGTGTAAGCACAGTAGCAAGAACAAGCTGAAAATTCACACTTTTTGTCAATTACTGAGCAGATTGATAAGTGATTTTCAAGGTTTTATCAGATTTGATCAGTAATTTAAATGTAAATTTTTGAAAGGGTAATTTGGCCTTTAGGTCTCTTCCCATTCATAGAGATCTGATCCTGGGCTTGTGTGAATAAGTGTAAGTCATGGGGTGATTTGAGAAAGGGTCGGTAGCGTCCCCTCATCAGAAAGAGTAAACTGTGCAGGTTAGTAATAAAAGGGAATGGTTTAAGATTAATTAAAAGCTGTAGTTTTGGGTCAATCAGTCATTTTGAACACATTGTACCCACTTTTTTTGCCAGGCAAACAACTTGGCATTCCAAAAAATTACATTGTATTTACTTTTATGGCAACAGATTTAGCTAACAATAATTGGTGTTTACTATGTGTTTACCTTCATCAGAAACATAGATGTTGAAATGAGAAAAACAGAATATTGATATAGAAGATGAAGAAATTTAACATTTGATTTTCTGAAATATTCACACATTCAAAGTTCAAAAAGTTAAGTGAGTTTGAATATTAGGTCTTCATCCTGAAAGCTATTAATAGAAAAACACTGAACATTAAGATCAGAGTAAAATACATCGATCAAGAATATAATCCAAATACAACAGCAAAGTGTTTGGGTGTCATTGAGTCCTTTTGGCCAAATAATCCAAGAGTGGAATCCAGTGTATGACCAAAACCTTTCCAAAGAGAGACAGTCTCTCAAAATACAGCAACTGAACAAGAAGTTCAAGAATGTGTGAGAGTAGTCACTCTGAGGTCAGCTATAGTTCTGCGGCTGCTTGTGGGGAAAAACCACATTTGTCTCTCAAAACATTAAGCTGTAATGCTTTTGCATCACATTGCACAATCTTACCATTCTGCTAGTTGCAGGTGGTCTTCCATCACCCTGTAGAGGAACCATTTTATTATCACTAGAGCAGCAAAACCTCATATCTTCATATCTTGCAAATGGGAAATTTAGCAGTCTTAATGCAAGTTAATTTTTGTCTTGCTGCATTTATCACGATTTTTTTAAAATGTATCATTATAATGAATGAATGAAACTGATTACTGATTCATGTTGAATTTAAGTGTTTGAATTATCTGAAGAAGTGTTATTTTAAAGTTATGTTAAAGTAAAATCATTTCTGAAATTCAGAATCAAAAATTCATATAAAAAACTAGTAATTTCCCTGAAGGAACCCTCCCAAGGGATCAATAAAGTTATATTCTATTCTATTCTATTCTATTCTATTCTATTCTATTCTATTCTAGTAATGTTTCATAGAAGGATTTGCGTGTGTGCATCCATCCATCCATTTTCTGAACCGCTTATTCCTGAATAGGGTCACGGGTGAGCCGGTGCCCAGCCGGCAACTCCGAGCGCAAGGGCGGGAAACAACCCTAGACAGGGCGCTAATCCATCATAGGGCACACATGCACACACACATCCACACACTAAGGACCACTTTAGAGTCACCAATTCACCTATCATGCATGTCTTTGGACTGTGGGGGAAACCGGAGTACCCGGAGGAAACCCACGCGAACACGGGGAGAACATGCAAACTCCACACAGAAACTTCCCAGGGGATCGAACCCAGGTCCTTCTTGCTGTGAGGCAACAGCGCTATGCTTGACATTTATTTACATTTATTTTCTGAAAGCATATGTTTGACTAAAATGTCAGATTAAAAAAATAGCCTTGCTTGAAAGTTTGTAGAATATTGTTGCTGTAAAAAAAATAACCCCTTTTGACTTTTTTAATTGGTTCATTACATTATGTTAAAATTTCATGATTAATGCACAAATTAAAAATGCTTCATACTGATGTAGATAAAATCTGTTTACTCCCATATTTACCCCACTGACGAATAAGAACTCGTTTTTTTCCTCTGGTAAAGTTTTGAAACAATACATGGGAATGTAGAGCAGCTTTAGCACAGAGTACTCATCAAATCAGAAGGCAAATAGCATTGAACAAGAACTACACAAAAGATGCAATCAAATCCATATGCAGAAAAGCAACCTTTTAACAGGAAGCTAAGAGTAAGTACATATCCGAGCAGTTTGTTTTAGTATGAACTTACTGATTTTATGGTTTTACTTTATTTTTCCCAGTTTTCCCATTTCACAGTTCTTTTTGAAAAAATAAAGGGGAACAAAACACAGAAACAAATATGGACAAACAAATCTAAGAACAAAGGTTGTCTAGCAGATCCGATATTGTGTCTACTTGTTCACAAGTACATTTAAAAAGCAAGGGATTATACAGGATTAATTTTTGACATACACCTTGCAGTGGTATGAGATTTTCATCAAATGGTAACTGTCTCAGCAAATATCACAGATTTACTGTAGCTGAAACAAAGTAAGGCTTCCTACTAGATTTTGGAGCATTGCTGTGAGGATTTGTTTGGATTCAGCAAGCATTAGTGAGGTCAGAATGTTGGATGATCACCACTCAACCTCATTTCCAACTACACAACTCATTCCAGAAGTATTGACTGAAGTGCCATCATTCCAGAGAACTCTGCTCCTTAGCTCAATACTGGATTTACTGTATACCCCTCTAGGCCATACCTGGAATTAGGCATGGTGCCACAATGGTGCTCCAGTGAGTTCTGTTCTACTGGCAATACTTATCTACAGGCAAACGGTGTGTGTGCATTTGCACATCTGTGTCACACTCATGTTGATCAAGTCAATTGAATGCTTCGGTATTTTCAGTGAATGTCACAGGAGAGGCCCAGCCATTGATGACTGTTTTGGAAAATCTGCTTTTGAAGGAAGTACATCATGTACAGTATAGCTTTAACAAATAATCGTTTAAGTGTGTCGTTCTGGCTGTAGTTATGGAGGGAACAGCAGATTGATCTGGGAAACATACCAGTAAGTGAATGAAGAAGAGAAACTGGAGAACAACAAAAGCTGACACACTTAGGTGTGTATTTGATCTCGGTGAGTTTGTGCAATGTCGATTACTTCCTTATCTGTAACTCAGTTACTGTCACTTTGCCTACAGCACTGACACACACACACACACACACACACACACACACACACACACTGACCATGAGACGTGCACAGGCTGTCCTCTCCTAATCTACGACATGGTGTTGAAGAGTGCAGATTGTGTTTTTTTGTGACGTGTGACGTCAGTTAAACGTCATACCCCATTTCTCTCAGGAAGCTTCCCATTACGAGCATATTCCTCAGTACACACACACTATAGAAGAGTGTGAATGCACACATAAAATCACACACTTGCACATCCTTGCAGTAGAAAACTGAAACACATAGAAACAGCAGAGTGTTTAAAGTTATTGGTTAGCATGTGGCAAGTGGATAGCTCACGGTGTTGACATGGACCAACTGCATAGTAACTGCATTTATACAATTACTGTATCTCACACACACACCTGGCCTACAGGCCTTCTGTTCCAGAAATGCGTTGCTGGTCTTGGCGTGTTTCTTGGAGAGATTACCTTTACCTAAAACACTGACAATTCACTTGGGTTGGGCGGTATATCGATAATTATATCTATATCTACAGAGCAAGATATGGGCTGAGGCAGTATCATTTATATCAACTTTTGTAAATTATGAATAAGGTTATGTTTCAATCATGCAGAAAACATTTTTGCTTCCTTGCTCTGCTCTCAGTTCCTCCTCTACTCTGCTCTCCTCTGTCCCCCCATAAGTCAGACATAATACAGAACTCTGGCATGAAGATGACTTGTTAAATGATTTATTTTTACAAAGTAAATGTAACTATAGGATGTCATTGGATGAGATTTGTTGTCCATATCAGCCAAACTTACAATTCACTAAAGGTGTCAGCAAGTCTACATTTATTTGTGTTTTCCTGATATAGAACGTAACTGTACTAGTGTACTCACATGATAATTATGAAGTTAGTTATGTAACAAAACCAGTAGGTCAAATATTCAGAGAAATCATAATTCAATGTGTGTCTTTCATTAGTATATGAATATAATATAATATATTCATTCCACTTAATTTTATTACAGCAGTGACCACTGACATGCCAAAAGTCATGGGCTCAGTATGTAGATTGATTATGAAGTGGCATTACCTCAGAGGGGACAGCTTGGTAATGCTCACACCTATATCACAGTATACAGTGCTTCACTTTTTCACTTTTTTCACATTTTGTTATTACAACCTTGTTCCAAAATGGATTAATCTTTTCCATCAAAATTCTAAAAACAATACCCCATAATTTTTTTGCAAATTCATTAAAAATAAAAACACAAAAATATAATGTAAGTATTCACAGCCTTTGCCATGACACTCAAAATTGAGCTCAGGTGCAACTTGTTTCCATTGATCATCCTTCAGATGTTTCTACAGCCTGATTGGACACCTGGTAGTAAATTCAGTTGATTGGACCTGATTTGGAAAAACACACACCTGTTTATATAATGTCCGCTTGTAGACAGTGCATATCAGAGCACAAACCAATCCATGAAGTCTAAGGAATTATCTGTAGACCTCTGAGACAGGATTGTATTGAGACACAGATCTGGGAAAGGGTACAGGAATATTTCTGCTGCATTGAAGATCCCAGTTAGCACATTATCTGTAAATGGAAGAAGTTTGGAACCACCAGGACTTTTCCAAGAGCTAGCCATTCGGTCAAACTTAGTGATCATGGTAGCCGGGCCTTGGACAGGGAGGAGACTATGAACCCAATGGTTACTCTGACAGAGCTCAAATGCTGCTCTATGGAGCCAGGAGAACTTTCCAGGAGGACAACCATTTCTGCAGCACTCCAACAGTCAGGCCTGTATGGTGGAGTGGCCAGACGGATGCCACTCCTCAGTTAAAGGCAAATGATAGCCCATCTGTTGTCTGCCAAAAGGAAACAAAAGGATTCTCAGACCATGATCAACAAAAAGATTGAACTTTTGTACTAAATGCCAAGAATCGCTCATCACCTACTCCATACAATTTGAACAGTGAAGCATGGTGGTGGCTGCATCATGCTGTAGGGATGTTTTTCTGCAGCAGGAACTCAGAGACTAGTCAGGGTCAAGGGAAAGATGACTGGAGTGATGTACAGAGACATACTTGATGATAACCTGCTCCAGAGCGTATATTGTCCAACAGGACAACGGTCCTAAGCATAGAGCCAGGATAACATAATAGTGGCTTCAGGACAAGTCTGTGAATGTCCTTGAGGTGCCCAACCAGAGCCCAGACTGAACCCAATTGAACATCTCTGGTGATATCTAAAAAAAGCTGTGCACCAACACTCCCCAGCCAATTGGTGGGGCTTGAGAGGTTCTGCAAAGAAGAATGGGAGAAACATCTCAAAACAGGTGTGCCAAGCTTGTAGCATCCTACTCAAAAAGACTTCAGGCTGTAATTGCTTCCGAAGGTGCTTCAACAAAGTATTGAGCAAAGGCTGTGAAAACTTGTGTTATACTTTTGTGTTTTATTTTAAATAAAGATTTCAAACAAACATTTCTCACTTTGTCACTATGAGATATTGTGTGTAGAGTTTTGAGGGGGAAAATGCATTGAATCCATTTTGGAATAAAGCTGTAACGTAATAAGGTGTGCAAAAAGTGACGCACTGTGGATACTTTCCAAATGAACTGTATGTTCACTTCCACTTGTTTGTGAGACAACATGCTGGATCTCTCTGCTCACTGTGTGTGTGCATGTACACAAAGTTTATGTTGCCTATAAACACTTTACAGAAGTCATTTTTAAATACTATCATTTTTCATGATATTTTTATTGGAAATTCAGATATTACCACAATCAGCTTGTCCTCCGTGTTTGAACTCGCTTGTTTTTTTTTTGACGATAAGATGCACCAACCTGCTCTTGCCCATTTTCAAGTTCTGCTGGCATTTAACATTCCTTGATCCACAATGTCATGTGTGTCTGGAAAATGGCCAAAAATGCATGAACTTGGTAAGGATCTTGGTGAGTGATCTCAGTTACTGCTTGGTGATGGATGTTGGGTGGAGCTCTTGTGGTGAAATTGCATCTTCTGATGATTGGACTTAGTAGGGCAACACAATATATCATTTCAGTGTTGTCATTGCGGTGTGGGCGTGTGTAGTTGTCACATCACAGGATGCAATTTCATGAAACGCATATTTAATTAAATGGTACAACTTCTTTACTGCTTGATGCAAAAGGAAAACCTGCTCATTTTGCTTGATCTATCTACCAAAGGCAGGTTTTATCTGAGCAAGATCATTTATGGAACTCTTGGACACACAGAGTGAATTATTAAAATTGTAACATGTTGGATCATTAACACAGAGATACACGGATACACAGAGGGCATTATTAATATAATCACATGTTGGATCGTTGACTTCTGGTGATGTATGGTGAAAATCTGCAGTCCCAGTGCACACAGTGTTAAATGTAAAAGGCTGATCTTGCCTTTTACAAGGTTACACCATGCTTTTATCACCACAGTAGACAAGCTTAAAATAGTGAATCAGTTTGTAATTCTCCGGCAAATTGTGCTGTAATCACATCACAGTGAATGCTGCCAGCATAACAATACCACAAAGAGTGTTTGTCATGTTTATTACAAAAAAAAAACAGATAAACTGTTTAAAATACACCTTGCTTGATTTTTGGTGTTACAAATAAATAATGATACTTTAAAATTAAACTTTGTTCTGGATTTTATCCTATTGTATCATTTATCACCATGTCAGCTGCTTTGTTCTCCTCTAATGTAATGAGAACTTGCACCTGTTAGTTTGTAGGATGTTTGCAAAACGTAACATTAAATACCTGTTTAATAGAATGTAACTAATTTACAAGTATGATAACATCAGGGAACCGAGTATCACACTCTAATAAAAAATAACAAATAGATAGCAAACCAAATTTGTAACAAAATATTTTACTATACTCATTTACTATAGCATTTTTTATGTTTGTTGTTCAGTTTGTTGTTTATTTTTACTTTTGTCTCCAAATTATTAATTACAGTATAGTATTAGTGTTTATTAAGTGAATTTCCATTGACTGTCCCAAGCTGCTTTCTTTTTAATGGAGGGTTTATCTACATCCTGTCTGATCATTCTGGATGTTCCAAAGGAATGTAAAGGTGTCACCTGCACTGACTGCTGTAGCATTTGCTTTATAGGCTGGTTGACGTACACAGATTCTTGGAGAAATATATTCCCCTGCTGATATACCAAAGTATTGAGATGAAATAACCCACAGACTTTTTAAGCAGTCGTGTACACCAGATTTCCAGTTCTTTGTACTTTAACACTGTTATTAACTAATTAGTTAGCTCATAAGCAATGATTGCATGTCAAAGCCAAGTTGTTGTTTGCTTGGCTTCTTCCCAGGAGGGCCTGGATACATCAGGGTGTGCTCCAGTAGCACCTGCTAAATCTTGCTTGCCCCTGGGAGCACTCTGGGATGTAAAAGGAACGGCAGGCTTCACATGTACAGTTTAGTTTTGCAACACCTAATTTTTTAACGTGACTTTGTGGGTTCAGATCTGTGCAGGCACTTGACTAATGGAACTACTATTGTTTTGGTTTATTTTTTAAACAAACTACTCTTTTTTTAATTGGGATTTTATGAAATTATGAGTCTAAATTGTCCTGAACTGTACTCAACAAATGATGAAACAAGGTAAATGCCTTATGTAGACTACATTAAGAAAAACAGCTGGCATATACCTAGTAACACAGCTGACAATTTACATCATTGTGACCATTCGAGTCCTTGCCTTTCATAACTGATCTAAGTAAATCTACTGTTTATCCATGCATCTGTTTTCTATACCCGCTTATTCCTGAATAGGGTCACAGGGGAGCCGGTGCCCAGTCGGCAACTCTGAGCGCAAGGGCAGGAAACAACCCTAGACCGGGCGCTACTCCATCGTAGCGGCCACTTTAGAGTCACCGATTCACCTACCGCACATGTCTTTGGACTGTGGGGGAAACCGGAGTACCCGGAGGAAACCCACGCAGACACGGGACACACAGAAATTTCCCAGGTCACCCGGGGATCGAACCCAGGTCCTTCTGTGAGACAACAGCACTATCAACTGCGCCATTATTTTATTAATTGTTTTAAATAGAGCTGTCACACCACAGGACTAATAAAAATGGAAAAGCTAATCATTTGACAAAGTATGACAATTTTTAAATGAATAAGAGAAAAACATAAGAGAATTAATAAGAGAGAACTTCATATCTCAGCCAAATATTTGAGGGACCTTACGGTTTGAAAAAAGCACCCTTGTAGTTGTCCATCAAACTTTAAATAAACCTGATCATCCATGTCAAGCCTTAGGACAGCATTTTCATTTCAAAACTTATTTCACTGTGATTATTATTGTGGTGTTTTGTGCAATTTCTCAGATTTTTACCAGTATATTGGTAAAGGTGTATAAAATAATGCCATTATATCATTATAAACAATTCCAGATGTTACTGATTTGTTTAATAAATTATTATATTACATAGTTGATTATACTACAGGACATGCATGTGTACCTCACAGTAAAACAAAAAATAACACATCTTCCATCTAAACATTAGTTACATAAAATATCGAATTTTGCATTACTGAAGTTTATTTTTGAGAAAACAAAACATCTGATCATTTTAACTTGATTGTGGTAAAATCAGACTGCATGTGACCCACCCATAATAGTGATCTGTGACTTTACTGTGCATATGAAAATGCATTAGTATTGATCATGTATTTAATAACATACATGTTAATTTAAGTCTTATAATTTAGCTGGTTTTATGAATATTCCAAAAATACAGTTTTGTGGAATGCCGTATCCAGCTTACAGTAAATTTGCCTCTGATAGGTCTGTCTCATTAAACTGGATTATGCTATTGTTAAAAGTACATTTTAAAGTTGTGTAACTGTAAATCAATGCAATATATATGAGTATTCATTAGTATTGATAATGTATTTAGTACTGCATAAATAGCTGGCTGACAGATAGATTGGCTTAGATTCCAGCTTACAGTAACTTTGCCTGTTAGGCCTTATTAAACTGGGTTATACTGTTATGAATAGATCAAAGTTTAACTTTTAAATCTCAAATTATATATGATGAATTATCAACTTAAAATTTAATTAGCTTATGTTATGCTTAATTCAAACAGTACATTTATGCACTAGTATTAATAGATTTATTTCTTAATAAAAAATATTTATTTGTTCATTATAAATAAGTTGTTTTTAATGAACTTAAGATGATGTTTAGTTTCATGTCTTTTGAAGTTTTGGGACAAATAATGGAATAGAATTCATAATGTACAGTAAATGTACAAAAAACAATTAAGTATTCGTTTTTTTACATGAATTAATAATGGTTTCCATATTTTTTGTAACACAATTTAAAAAATCAGAGGTTAAGAGCATGTTTCAATCACAGCCCAGCCCTTCACAATTCACTACTACATATATGCCGAGTCTAAAGAGATTCAATTAAAAACACAGCCTAAAAATACTGCGCTGGCTTTACCACTCCAGGTTTCCCTCATCTCTCTGCCAATATCAGACTTCATTGAAAGCGCTGTTGTTATGATGTGTTTTTACAGATTTACAGTGTTTTCACTGTCTTTGTTTGTAGGTGCATGTCTGCAAAAAGCTGATGAGCCTAAATCTGTCTGTGTTTCCAATCAGGCCTGGTTTGGTCATTAGTGGCTAAATGGCCAGGCCTGGAAAGAGCTTTAATTATCTTAGCTTGATTATCATTGAGACCTGGAAATAAACACTGCCAGATTATTCCAAGTTGCTGTGTCAAAGAGGATGTCCATATCAATATTGAACTGGCCCATACACGCTCAATAGCGAACAAGTACAGGATATTTATGCACTCTCTCTCTCTCTCTCTCTCTCTCTCTCTCACACACACACACTCTCTCTCTCTCTCTCTCTCTCTCTCCCTCTCTCTTTTCCTCTTTTTTTTCAGTTCAGCTTCTTTCTCTTTTGCTTGTTTGCCATACTGTTTTTCTCTTACTCCCTTTGCAACTCTGTCTCCCCCTCTATCTGTTGTCTTGCTACTGCTGTATGTCTCTCTCTCTCTCGCTCTCTCTCTCTCTCTCTCTCTCTCAGGGCTAGGAATATGTGTCTGTGTTTGAATTGATTGAGGGCTATATTTGGCAGCACATTCCAGGCCATTGGAACATGCCGAGTACAAAGTCAAATGTGCCGTAATGCAATAGAAAAAGCACAGGAGCCTGGAGAATGCTTGACCAAGGGCTACATTTGTACTCACCACACACGTTCATTCACGTTTGATATCATCTCCAGCACTCAGTGCTTCTTATGGCTCCTCAGCTGCTTTATATAGACTTCCTGACTCACTAGTTTAACTGTTCACATGAGCGTCCTTCATTAGTGTGACCATCTTAAACGGCTGCATATTCATAGGGAACGGTTGCTGTCTTCAGTGGATCTCTTCTAGTGCTTTTAAGTTTCCTGAAGCCTTAGATGATGTAATTATCACTGGTGATGACAGAAGCTTGATGTAATATGAAACAGGTGGTTAGTCAGCTCATTTAAACTAGCAGTAAAATACTATTGGAAGTATGATTTTTAATTCCAAATCTCTTAATAACACATTTTATTATAATGGTAAGTAGTTGAAACTGCTGTGCATTTTGTTTATTTGTTGGCAGAAATGTCCAGTCAATTTTTTGAATGTCCTTTGATATGGAAGGTAAACTGAGTGGCTGTATGATACTGATATGATCATGAATACATCAGTAGTGTAGGGAAATAATCCTAAATATACTATGGCTCAAAATTACATTATTTTTTTTTACAAAGATACGGGTGAATTTTGGACCATTTCTATTGATCCATTGATCCTAAAATGTTCTTACAGCACAAAGGGTAGCTATTATTTGCAAGTGGTGCAAAAATACATAAACTAATAATAAAAACTGCTTTTTATTACAACAAAATATTGCAGCATAATAGCAGATTCCTGAAAATTCTCGATTCGAGCTGTTTACAGCTCTGAATGATGTGACTCGAGTTTTTTTCTTTCTCTCAACTTAAAGAGACTTAAAAAAAAGCCTCAGCAACACCAGGGCTGTGTGTTTCTGTTTTAATATGATCTTATGAGTGTTTTATTTCTGTCACCCTCAATGGTATCATGGCACAAAGGCTGTGTTTCCTTCTGCGCTTCTCTTCAATAGGAAGTATTGTAGATGCTTCAGGCTGATAAGCGGCCGGTTCTGCTCACCGTGACTACAGAGGGCTCACTGTTCTTCAGACGGAGCTGTGAGGCATATAATAAACACATAGCTAGCTGCCATAGATACTCACAAACTAGAGGTGTACTGGATGGCTAAGAACCATCTGAATAGGTGAGTGTTAGAAGTGTGAGGAATGTGGGTAGAAAAGCTTTTAAAAAACGCAATGTGATCACAAAAATGTGGACTGTCTCACTAAAGTTGATATTCATTTAGTATTTCAGCAATAGGATTTATACTAAAATATATGTAAGGATTATTTCCAGCTCCAGCAGTTTATAAACATTCCAGCTGTAAGCAAAGAGTGGGCAAATGCTGCAGCTTACCCAAGAGGCATGGGGTTAATTGCAACAAATTGAGTTGCTGGTTTTAAAAGTCTGGTAAATTGACACAAACACAGTTCTTTCAGTACAGTTCTGTTTCTTAAAGCTAAATGACCTTTCAAACATACAAAAATATGTACTTCCAAATAATATGATTAGTGGGAAAAATGGCCAGTCTTACAAAAAAGTGCCTAAAACAAATTCCAGCCTGGTGAATCTGAAATACTATTTTATTTATATGGCATCACTGGTATATTTCTGGTGAATCTGAATTAAAAAAAAAATCTTGGCAAGGTTATTGTAGCACTGTGTTGCTAACCCCACCAACTGGAGGCTGGGTATCTCTCACTGAGTTGCTTACATGCTTCAAAACCTGTGCGATCCTAGAGCCAGTTAAATATGATGGTGTGAATTCTCAACATAAACTCACTTAACTGAGCAAAGTTAAAACAACTCCCTTCTAGCTCATACTAATTTTGATTTAATCACATTGTATTAACTGGCAGTACCTCAGTGCAAGCACTAGACAAGCTATGTGTGTGTATTTGAATATCGGTGTCAGCAAAAAGGTGCAACTTTAAGTAGCTGAATGCATTCATTAGAAGAGGTGTCCACAAACATTTGGACATATAGATTACTAATACTTTAACCGGTTTATAGTATATAGTATGTAAATAGGTCCCATCCACACCATGCATTCTCTTTAATCTGATCACAAACAATAGCTAAATCCCACAGCTGTTCACATCTGGCATTGAAGTGTCTCTTTGACACGCTTGTGATCAGATTTCTTACTTCATTTCCACTGGAGGAGGGTTATAGAGTGCATGAAGTAATTACATGTAGACGACACACCTATATTTACTTTCACACCAACCACAAGTTTCACCTGTATCCATTAGTTTGTTTGTTATTGTAGCATGATCAGCTAACTTGTGCAGACAGTGGATGGTGTGGTTTTGCAGTTATTACGTGTTTGCCGGGTAGGACAGTGACACGGTTGCCGCGGGTTGTGCCTTATTGTTGGGAATGCTTTGACACACTTTGACGTTCACACCACGAAAATGATGCAGTTATTGGAATTCAGTGTGCCCTTGATACACATTGCCCTTAAGATCAGACCATGTTAATGTTAAGTGTGTTAATCCACAATGCATAGTCAGAACGAGTTGTTTTTGAGTGTGGTTACATTGAACGCTATTCTCCTGCTATGCAATGCAAAAAGGAAAAATGAGAAGGCTGATGATGCACCATGTACAGTGGCAAGAGATTGGGCCGACATCTGTATCAGATGCCATGTTGTGTTGTGAGAAGTACCACTGATATTTCAACCTGTAACCGCTCTCCTCATTTATAACATGTCTAGCTGTGTTTGAGTGTGTTTAGCCTGTGCTGTGTGTGAGAGGCTACTTTAGTAACCATTTTAGTAGGTGGGACACACTTTTGAGCAGTGAGGGAATGTAATCTCTGAAATGGGCTTTAGTCTGTAAAAACCGTATCAGTGTCATATCAGTGTTGCCAAATGCCAATACCACAACTGTGATTAACACACTGTATTTTGTGTTGGCCTGGGCTCTTGCTTGTTGATTTCTGGCATCGAGAACATTTTGAGGTGTCGAGCTATTCATGGAAAGCCGTGCACAAGGCCTGCTTTGAGTTGGCCATTACTGAGTTAACTAGCCACGCATGCTGTCTGACACAGGCTAAAACAGCAAGCAGAAAACAGCTATTTTTGATTGTCAGCTACTGGTTTGTGGGTTTTGTACGAGAGGAAGATGGTAACGCCGGTGGTAGGAAAGAGAGAGAGTGCAGAAAAGGATTGGGACTCACTCAGCTTGTGTCAATGTAACATTTTAAGCTGTGGAAAAAGTTAGCATTGTCATGTCTGCGTGTGTATTTGTGGCTACAGGGAAGCACTGTGCTTCAGCATGAATTTAAGATCTCTCTCGCTCTCTTTCTCTCTCTCTATTTTTCTCTCTAGCTCTCTTCCTTTTTTTCTCTTTTGCTCTTTATCTCACTCTCCCTCCATCTCTCTCCCTTGCTCTCCATCTCTCTCTCTCTCTCTCTCTCTCTCTCTTGCTCTCTCTCTCTCTCCCTCGCTCTCCATCTCTCTCTCTCTCTCTCTCTCTCTCTCTCTCTCCCCCTTCCTCCTCCTGTAAGCATATGTAAACTAGCTGTGGAGCTGGGCTAGGCCGTTACTAAATTTAGCTCCTCTTTGTGGAGCTCTACCCAGGCTTCGATCACATGGTCTCGGTCCAATCAAAGGGAGAATCCGGCCAATGGCCAGTAAACAAAGGAAGGTCAGCAGCAGAAGGTGAGGGAAAGAGAGAGAGAGGGAGAGAGGGAGAGAGGGAGAGAGAGAGAGAGAGAGAGAGAGAGAGAGAGAGAGAGAGAGAGAGAGAGAGACAGGGAGATAGAGAGAGCGACACAGGGAGATAGAGAGAGCGACACAGGGAGATAGAAAGAGAGATGCTTGCCTGTTCTGTCCCAGGCAGCCCCCCTGCTACTGGTTTGTGTCCATACATAATCATGCACATGTGGCTCTCTTGTGTACACACACAAGAACACACAAACACACACACACATGCACATTATGGTCTGCAGCATGCCTGTCACCGAAAAGGATATATGAGACTGGAGAATGCAGGGCTCTGAAGATGGGAGTGTTACTGTTAGAGATGCACAATGATATCCTAATCATCAGTAGATAATTGTTGAGAAAATGATCACGTAAATGGCTGATATTTCATCAAACAAATTTAGTTGTTTGAACTTTATTGATGTTGCACTTTTCAGACACATTGGATTGAAATTGAAAATGCTTTGCAAGCAGTTGACAAAGCAGTGAAATAGTCAAATTAATGCTAAAATAAAAACATTCAAATGTATTTAAAATATTACGCAAAGTAAAAACGAAGTGATGTTAATAAAAATGGAATGAAAATTAAAATTGTTCAGAAATAGAATGTACAAGAAAAATAATTCAAATAATAATAGTAATAAATAATAGTAATTAAGAATAATTGACAACCAATACTGTAAAATGTTTATAAAACACTGCATAAAAACCAGACTGATTAAGTTAGTATGTAAACTGTGATTTTAGTTAGTATGTGAAGATTTTCAACACCTTCCAGATGATTGGAGTTTAATGACTGAATCACATTCTCATGTTTTTGGAGGATCTGAGGGACTTTCCTCATTCATAAACCATATTGTACTCCAAAAGAGCAGAATGTTTAGAGAAACTTTTATTTAGAATCTATTAATATTACTGAATTTGTAACTTAAGTGTGGATATAGTCTTAATTTGTACATTTGACTGAGATATAAGCATAAAAACATACAAATTACACATCAGTAGGGACTTGATAAGCTCAAAAAATTGGTCACCTATCATATTAAAGGTGGTAGTCATTTCAGACTCATGCAGATGCATGAAGATGGTTGGATTATAAATACCTGTGGGGTATGAATCTGTTGTTAGTGTTTCGTGGAGGTATTACACGCTCATTTTTTGTCTGTTGAGCTTAGATCTTCATAATATATACACCAGGGGAGTCAAGCGTATGGCTCTCGGGCCAGAACCCGCTTGATAAAGGTTATAATTTGGCCCGCCAGTTACATTTGGAATACATTTTCTCAAATGTGATTTTTGGACACTTATTAAAATAAATCCCCTCCCCCTAAACTGTGATACTGACTAATAAACCTGAACAGGGAGACAGTCAGTCCACAGCAGAGCAAATCAGAATCCGTTTCATATGAGGGTGGGTTAGACCACCCTGGGACAGAACCAGTCAGAATCTTGATTTTGTGGAGGGGTGGGAAGTTCAGTGAGAGAATGTCTTTAGCTCAGATGTGCTAATACACTTGGTTGCACTTTGTTTTTCACAGAGTGTGGAATTATCTAATTGTCAATCGCAGTGTTGTTTTTTTTTTTTTTTTACTGCTACCTAACTAACCTGATGTTCTCCAGAGATGTTGGCTAGAATTGATAGAACACTGTGTAATTCTCCATTAGCACACTTTGATCAGGTCCCCTTGACATTGAACTGAATGTAATGCAGCCTGTTACTTCAAATGATTTGACTCCTCTGGTTTACACAATGTGTCACCATACCAAAGGTAGCCTCTTTCTGCAGGCCCAGTGTTTAACTTCCACAATAACACCAAAAGTTTGAATCCGTAAGCTTTAAATCAAATGAAGTTTTTTTAAAAAACATTTAAAGGGTTCTTTAATACATCTCTGTTACAAAATGTTTCTTTATAGAACCAAAAGTGGTTCTCCTATGGCATCAGTCAAGGTCCTTTTCCACCAATGTGGAATGGGTTCCGCACTTTGAACCGTTCTACACATTTCCACCAACAAAAATAGGTTCTGGAACCGGAAATGTTCATTCACAGTGGGAACCAATGATTAAACATTAAAACTTCTAAATCTTCTTATTACCAAAAGTTGATCTATGTTTGATACATGTTTGCATGTATGTGTGTAAATGTCTGTAACAACAACAAACGCTGTAATCTATGCACCCAACCATCTTCTCACTTTTGTTTATTGATGCTGGGCAGTGCTCTCTCTTGATGATGTTTTCTGTGAAAATGGTGTAAACGTGAGATGGTTTGATTAAAACCACCAAGGTTCCCGGACGGAACCAGTCCATGAACCAGAGTTCTTTTGGTGGAAAAAGCCTATCAAAGAAAGATTTGTAGCACCTTTATTTTTAAGCATGAACTGCCAGATTCACATTAATCAAAAAGTGAAAAAAGCAAAAATGGAGACACAAGCATGACTGGCAATATATTGAACTCATCACATAGACGCAACATCAGTGAAACATCATATTTCTAAGAGAAATCTGTAGATTTTTTAAGAAAAACAGGGAAATGTCAGCCGAATATAGACATACTGCAGACAAAATGCAACAACTAAAGAGATTGTTTAAAAATCAACAACCCGACAGATATCCATTCATAAGTGTGATAGTACGGCATTTACTGTGGCTGTTGTACATACTCTGTGCAAGTGTTCTAAGGTTTTTAGGTTTTTATGATACATGCAGTTGTAATAGAAATATCAACAATATTATTGATATCTCGTTCCATAATTTATCCCAGTAATGGTAACACATTGTGATACTGCCCACCCCTACATTTACACTTCACACAGGCAGTGGAGAGGTGAGATGAAAGTCAACTCTTGCAATGTTCACATAATGCCTATAGGAAACAGTAAAATGAGTTAATGTGTACCTAACGTGTAGTCTGTGTGCTGTCTGTACTTTGAAATTGTCTGTAACTCACACACACATACCCAAGACACCTTCACTTCTGTAGACCATTTTGGGAAGTACGTCACAGTTACGTAACTGGCAGTTTTGCACTTTGTAGTGGCAGAAATAAGTGTCGTAAAGGTGAGATGCACACAATAATGAGGAAAAATGTCTTGTTGGATGTCAGAATTGGAATAGAATTTTTATAGAATACCACTGCCGAAGATGCCCTTTCAGGCCAAACACAGACATTTATGATTACAATCTTTTAAACAAACAATCTTTCAAACTGGACTAGCACTGGGCGATATGACCTCAAATCAATATCATGATTGATTGAACATTCTTGATTATGATTTATGAACGATTAGTTCAGAATTGGTGCGTTTTTTACATTTTTATTAATGTAAACAGGAAGTTCCATGAAAAGTAGAAAATAAGTATCTTCTTGCATAATGTATTTTTTGCAAACGATGTTACTGTTGTCATGTGGAAAGTTAAAAATTACATTTGTTTATTCTAAACAAATATGACTAAACAATGAAGTAACTTAAGCAGCTAATTCCGAAGAAAAATGCATACCTTATTTGGCTTTAGTGAAGACACCAAACAAAAAGTAGTGAAAAATAAACATCCATTTTTATAATAGTGATGAGCAAAATTCAGCTCACTCTGAATCATTACATCACTACTGTAGTCAGAATTCTCTGAACATAAAACACTTGGATAAAAAATGTTTAATAATAATATTTATACCAATAATTTAATAATAATATTTTATACCAATAACTATCAATATCATACACACACCTATTATACACACACACACACACACTTATAGTCATTTACACTGTTCTACGTACATTCTGAGGCCATAAAACAATGAATACTACCATTTCTGTTAATAATAATAATAATAATAATAATAATAATAATAATAATAATAATAATGAAATACAGTAATACAAATAACTCATTAAACCTATTGCACTTTCAGCTAAAAAACACTCTGGATGATCACATTCTGACAAGAGTTCCGAGATGTTAAGTGTTTCTAGAGTCCATACAAGCTATGAGCCAAAATGGTGTAGGATCTTCTGAAAATAGCAGAAAATATCTCTGGCATATGTGACTGTCTCCCTAAACCCATTGTCATTTTCAGGTGAATAAAGGTCAGTGAAACTAATAAAACATCCAGCAAAACTGGCCGAGGGAGTTAAAAAATTGCACCCATTCTTTCATTAGATAATTGCTTGTTGAACACTTCAGTTCCCAGACTGCATCTGTTGGTCAACTGGGCTAGCCAATCAGCAGTCATGTTTCTCATCCCTGGAATTCTCCCTTTTTCACTTGATTTGCATTTACCTGTTTCTTAACATACTGGTTTGTTAGATTTACTGACTCTGTTTTTTCCCTGGCCTTCTTGCTTTGTTTTTCTTCATGTTTGTACTGCTTTGGTCTGGATTTGGTCCCATGCCTGTGTTTAGCTACATATTTTGCTTTTGTCCTTAATATTAAAGCACACTGTTACATTTTACAACAAGTGTCTGACAGTTCTCTCTGGACAGTCAGCGCTCTGCGAAGTTTACACGTAAGGTTTTAGTGCCTACTTGTCTTACTTGGAGCCACAAGTCAGAAAGTACTAAAAAGTACCAGATATAGTAGCAGTAGTGGAGATAGCATGTAGAGGAAATGCACCATGCATATCCACATGTTTGTGAACACTACTTTTAAAGTAGTGGACACTAATTTCCACCTACTTATGTTGAAACCTTGGTTGACACGGATGTGCAAATACACACATTGCTTGTCTACTCCCTGTAGAGAAATGCTGCCTCTGGAACAGATAAACATGAACCTCTTTGCACCATGCAAATGCCAAATGTGGGCATTTTGATGTGGAATGACCTATTCAGTGTGCATCAAAGTCTTTTTTCCTTCACCCAAAAGGGACTTTTTTATGTATTGTCTCAGCAGACCCTTTATATCTCATAGTGTTACAGTATTATATGTGCCATTTCCTCTGGAACGGAGGCAGATAGGAGGTAGGAGATGTGTTTGTGGTGAGCTGCTGGTGTAGTTCACCCTCACCACAGTACATGTAACATGTCATATCTCTGAGCGTCTGAATTAGTCACAAGAGTTTATGTAGTGCATTTATAAGGGTTTCTCCAACCGGATGCTGTGTGTGTGAAGCGAGTGCTCTCTCTGCTCAGATAAAGAGAGGAAGGGGAGGAGCTTTCACTATCGACCTGCCAGTTAGAGTTACCATGGTGATCCAGCTGCAGGCCCTAGCCAGCATGGTCAGTCTCTCTCTCTCTCTCTCTCTCTCTCTCTCTCTCTCTCTCTCTCTCTCTCTCTATCTCTCTCTCTCTCTCGCTCTCTTATTCCCCTTTCTATTTCCTGTCTCTAGTCTCTTTCTTTCTCTACCACTATATATTTATCAATCTGTTCCTGACTTTTATTCATTCTCTCTCTCTCTCTCTCTCTCTCTCTCTCTCTCTCTCTCTCTACAGCTGCACATGTAGTTCATCCTGTGAGATTTAGCTCAGTCAGTGTAGATTCAGTCAGATACAGTGTCATATCTAATTTAGCACAGGAAAGGAAGGCCATTTGCCAACATAAGGTCTATAGGCAGTCTATGGGCCTGCATACATCTCTCTCTCTCTCTCTCTCTCTCTCTCTCTCTCTCTCTCTCTCTCTCTCTCTCTCTCTCTCTCTCTCGCTCTAGCTCTACCTCTGTTTCTGTCTCTCTAACTCTGGTCTACTCTAAAAGTCAAAATGTTTGTGGACACCCTTTCTCATGAATGCATTCAGTTACTTGCACACATTTCTGGTACATATATGCACACACAGCTTGTCTAGTCCCTGTAGAGAAGTACTGCCAATAGAATAGGACTCTCTAGAGCAGATAAACATGAACCTATTGGCACCATACGTAATGCCAGTAGTGTATATATTATGTGAGTAGTGTATAGATATTGTCAATATCAATATGTACAAAACGTTTATGCCTGCTACATAGGTTAAAATCTGTGTGATTTAATGCCAAAATTGAACTTGAGTGGGTCATTTGTCTGGAAATGGTTTTGTTTCCTGAAAGATGACACTTAACAGAGTACAGTCTTGTGCAAATTATGTCATAGAAACATCAGAATTACAGGAGCAGCATGACGACTTTATTTCACCATCTCAAGCAATGAAATCTAGTGCAGTTTGTCAGTATAAACAACCAAAAGTGCAACTGTCTTATGTTTATTATTCAAAAACACATCTTAGATGAGATCTCACAAAATTAATGTGGCTGTATTTTTATAAGTCAATCTTGAACCTGTCTCACAGGGAAAAAACCTCATGGGAAGTATGAACTTTTTCAGCAGTCAGAGCAGCTCTTAGTAGAAGGTATAGCTTGTAATGTATTATCTTGTCAGTTACAGAAGATCTTTGCTAGTAACAGACTGTTGGAGGAAATTCACATAGAATATGCTCCCCCTACTTTTAAGTCATATGTCTGGCTGCATGTTGGGTTCCCAGTGGAAATAATAAATGATAACAGAGTGACAGACAAGACACGTTTGTACAGGGTGGCTAATACAAGCACTATGCAAAAATTCCTACGGCACCAACATGGTTCTCTACGTAAGCCAGTTGTGCCTGTAAAGAAAATGATGAAAGGACAGACAACACTTCCAAATGCTTTTGGTTGATAAGAGACCATTTTCTGTATTGGAAAATACAGGATTTAGGTGACTCCCGAATGTCTACAAAGAGACGAAAGCTATGAAAGCATCGCCGTTACAACCGATGCTTGGACATCTAGAGGTATTCTGATCGGTATAACAGTTACAGCTCACACAATTGTTGGTGACTTGAAAATGGTAAATGTACTTCAGACTCTTTTTGAGTCCCATATAAGGACAAACATAACCAAAAGTTTAACAAGCAAGTATCACTGACTTGGAGCTTATAACGCCAAAATGTGGCATCGCTATTGTAACTGATAATGCGTGTGACATGGATGTGGCTGCATGTGAGGCAAGATTGAAGCCGCACATAAAGTGCTTTGCCCACACTATAAATTTAGCTACACAGGCTGGCTTGATTGTAGGGCACATTGCTCATTTGCTTGGGTGGGTGAAACGTGTGGCTGCTGTTTTCATTGGAGTTCATCAGCTACCACTGTGTTAATGTGAAGCAGAAACTACTACAACTGCCACAAGTTAATCATGGACATCACCACATGATGGAACACCACTTTTGGATATGCTGGATCGTTACCTGGAGCAGCAAGCCACTATCGCAGCAGCTCTTATTAGCCCCAAGATAAGACAAAATGTCTGACCCATTGATACACTGGACAAATGTCTCTGACATTTCAGAGATGCCTTGGGAAGCTGCTGTATACTTTGAAGACGCCATCACTGTCTTGTGTGATTAGAAGAGCTCTGCAGTGTCTCTCATTGGTCCGCTGAAGAACTTGATCAGAACAGAGCATGACACCAAATGATGGGGGATTCCACCACTGTCACCATCACAAACACAACACTGCGCAACACTGTGTGTGTGTGTGTGTGTGTGTGTGTGTGTGTGTGTAACAATAATTTCCAATATTTTCTGACTACTTGTTCAAGACTGTGTGTGTGTGTGTGTGTGTGTGTGTGTGTGTGTGTGTGTGTTCGCGCTTATGTATTTGTTTAGAGGGGGTTATTTAAGGTGAAAGGTACTTTAGGTTAATGCCAATGTTTCTGCGGTTCTGCTGAGGAGAGGGCAGAAGAGGCAACCAACAGTAGAGTTCACTATCCCACACGTGGAGGAAAAGGGTATCTGAGACCTGATTCGGTGACAGAACCTGCTTCCAAGAAGACTGCACTTGAGAATCTTCTAGGGGACTCTTTCTCTACAGAGATAGAACAGTCAAACGGATCACAACAGACTGAGAGAGAAATTGAACACTGCAGAAAAGAGGCCTCTATCCCACTCAGAAGCTGCCCTCTGAAGTGGTGGAGAGAAAACTGTACTCAATATCCTTTGTTGCCTCCACTTGCCAAAGCATATCTTTCTATCCCTGCTACCTCTGTCCCAAGTGAGTGTGTTTTTACAACTGCAGCAGACAGTTAGTGCCCAAAGGTCTCAACTGCTTCCAGAAAATGTAGACATGCTCATATTCTTGAAAAAGTACACGACTATCTTGTACCAGTCTCTTAGCGGTGTTTGAAGATAATTTCTAATTTCTGTTTGCATAGGCTTAATATGACTGGTTGTGATTGCTCTATATATGACTAAAAAAGTTGTATTTATGTTTATGTTGTTTGAATTTTTTTAATAGTGAGTTTGTGGAAAGTGATTCTGTTAGGTCACACACTGCTTCAGTTACATGCTAGAAACTCCTGCATAGTTCATGCAGTTAAACAGGAGAGAAACCAGTTTGTTTGCATTTTTTTTAACTTGGTCAAATACACATATTTTTCCACAAATATTTTTTCAGAGTACCATTTACCCACCAGGAGATAGTCTAACCTATTTTGCTCTCTCTGATTCCGACTGCTGATGGCAACCAGCATTCGATCACTCCCATCTTGGAGCTCCCATTTACACATCCCAACTTTACAAACATGGTTCTTTATGTTTTTGCTCAAAGAACCATTTGAAGCACCTTTCAACTTTAAGACTGCAGTGAATTTGGTTTAGTATTTGCTTTACTGACAATGAGGAAATCTGCATTGTCAAATCATTTCTGTCTCTTTATCATATAACCAGTGTCTTCTAAATCTCTACAGTGTAGCTGTGCAGATGTTGCACTGACGATTCATTGTTGATCTTCAGACAAAATTGTAAACTCCAGCGGTCAAGCCGATGTGTGTAGTCTACTGCAATAGCTAGGGTTTACATTTGCACTTCTGAGTTGGATTCCCTCAGGGCTGCATCAGCGGGTATCTCCCTACATCGAGCTCCAGCCAAGCCAAAAACTCTCAGCGCCATTTTTAGCACTGGCGTGTATACACTGAGGATCAAGGGCTGGCTAGAAATATCACCTCGGAAAAAAAAAGTTCCCAACTAAAAGCAAGCATCTGTTCCTCGAAGCCCTTCACTTGTAAACATAGGGCTGTTTCAGCAGCGCCGGATCAGGACGAGGCCGGCAGCCATCTTGGGCAGGTAGTTCACTAGTGCCTGTGTGTTTATGTCCTCAGGACTGGTGTGAGAGACTCCATTCCCAGGACTATTTTTAGCTACCGCAGCTGTGTGTGTGTGTGTGTGTGTGTGTGTGTGTGTGTGTGTGTGTGTGTGTGTGTGTGTGTGTGTGTGTGTGAGCAAGAGAGAGAGATTCAGATGAACAGATGAACAAGCAGGACGAGAAATGGATAGGAAAACAGAGAGAGGGGGGCTGTACTTTTCAGAGGTGCTTTGGTTTTGTCTGTTTATTGTAGCTGTCAGGATGTGAAATGGTCTTGTCTCCTCTCACATAAACCTTCCTCACTCGGCCAGGAGAGAGAGGCAGAGTTCAAAAAGGAGAGAACTAGTGACAGAGAGGGGAACAAAGGGGGAATTTTGTGAAAGAGGAGAAAAAGGAGAAACAGGGACTGAAGGAGAGAAAGAATTAAGGGAACAGAGGAGGAAAGACAGTGGAGGAGCGATGGAGGTGAAGGAAGATAACAGCTAGTGAAAGGAGGAAGAAAAGAATGAGCAGGGAAGACAAAAGCAAAGCAGATTGAGATTGCATTGCGATATGGTGGGTCACTGCTGACTAAGCACTAGTGACAGGAAATTGTTGCTGTGTGTGTGTGTGTGTGTGTGTATGTGTGTGTGTGT
This sequence comes from Acestrorhynchus altus, assembly GCA_034509495.1. Taxonomy (NCBI): domain Eukaryota; kingdom Metazoa; phylum Chordata; class Actinopteri; order Characiformes; family Acestrorhynchidae; genus Acestrorhynchus; species Acestrorhynchus altus. The sequence continues at coordinate 7,990,142 of CM067503.1, read as the reverse complement.
CTGTGGGTGTGTGTAAACTTGCAGTTTCAGTTGGGCTCTCTGTATGGACTTTCACCTCACAGTTTCTTGTTAATAATGTTTGTTCATCATATGACATAATTGATACAGGACACGTTGCAGTAAGTTTGATTTCAAGCAAAATACTTTTCTAATGCAGATTTAAGATCCTTTAGGGAGTTCTACGCTGTCGTGGTAGCTAGATTTTTAGACTATATATTGTCCCAAAAGAATTTCCAATATACTGTTTCATGCCAGTGGTATAATGATGATATAATAGCAAGATATTTTGCACTTTTGAAGAGCAGTAAACGTTTAAATATTAAGCATATTCCCAAATTGGAATTAGAAGACTAAAAATATTCATAATAAATTAAACAAATGAAATAAATCCACTGTTTTTAAACAAAGTCCAAATGTTGGTTCATTCAAATGAATGATTTCTCCTTGTGAAGTAAACACAATGGACAGCACTGAGTTTAGCAAAACAAATTCAGATTTACATATTGTATTGTATGATGAATCAATAGTGTAATTATCATGAGAGGCCTAGTGAGCTCATCGTGTTTGGTTTTAGCTAACTAGCAGAATGTACTGTTTTCAAGTCAAGGGTTGAAAAAATGTAACTTAATAAGGTTGGTAAAATTTGCTGAGATCAACAGTTGTCTGCTTTTCTATTCCTCTAATATAAAGCCAGGGTTCATATGCTTGCTACTTGGAGAATCTAAGTAATGGGACTGATCCATTTAAAGTTAAATAAACTTTAAAAATTTTAATTTTTCATACTCATGCATAAAAAAAAAAACATTTCATGCTGATAAATTACACTTTTGCTTTTCCAAACCTGTGTGCCTCCAAAAAGTCATGATGTGCCTGTAACTCATAGATTCATGATGAAATAGGATTTTTTTCATACTATTGTGCAGTGGTAGGAGGTTAACTTCCAAATGACAAATTGCCCAGTGTTCTCTGTGGTGACATCCAAAGTAGAAAAGGCTCTGATTGGCTGCTTTCCACTGTGCTCACTCTGCACCTTTCAAATGTGCTGAGAGGGCGGAGACTTGTTGATATTGAGGTTGGATGCACTTTTAAAATCAGAGTTTTCTGCTTTCACACTAACATCAAGATAAGTTTGTTAACATGAACATGACTCACAATTAACACTCCCTCTTTCACTCCATCAGTTAAGATGTTAATACTACGATGCTTTTGAGATGCTAGGCCTTGAAAAGTTGGATGAAGCTAAGATAACTAGAGCAAGAGCGCTCCAGGACCAGGTATATTTGTCATGTAACTAGAACCAGGTTTGGAGTTGGGGTCGTTGTTTCTGGGTCTTTCCTCATTTCATTTCTGACACTTCTGTAAGTGTGCTCACACTGTGGGAAACCTGCTGGGAAACATACTAGCCCAGACTTATGTTTCAACCGCTTAAGCTGCCGGCCTCCTTAAAAAAAGGTTTATTTGAAACTGAATCTCTAACCCTCAGGGCAGAGTTTGGCTGTTGACATCATGACCTTAACCTGCTTTCACTGTCTACCACTAATGACTTTGTACAAACCACGTCTCCACCGACTTCATGAAACTTCAAAGTCAGATTATAATAAAAACATAATTTTGTCATTGTCATCTTAAGTTCCCTGTGAGCTACTATCGCGATAATGATGTGTTACAAAGGGGATCTCTGGATATACCTGGGAAGGGTGGTCCCAGACATACCAGACATAGTATTGATTTCTGGTAAAACAAAAAACACAAATATCCAGGAATCCAGGAAAAAACACACTCATAAACTCTCATTAAAACTATTAGTCTTATCTAGCCTTGATCCTTTTTTAACTCTAATGTATCTTATAAAATAGACCTAGTTGTGTTTAAGACTGAAATCTTAGAAGAACATCTCAACATTTCTGAGTCACCATGCTCAGATTAGAGCTGTGTTTTGTCAAAGACCTGATGATATGGTATCACAATATATAGGATTCAATATTGAGGGTGGGTGATAATGTGAAAATAATACCTCAATATTTAAAGACATTTTCCTAATACACAATATTTATTGTGACAAAATATAAGTATCCTTTTTGTGTAGTCAGAACAGAGGAATCTGAAGAGAACAGCATTATCTATACAGTGATATATATATATATATATATATATAGATAGATAGATAGATAGATAGATAGATAGATAGATAGATAGATAGATAGATAGATAGATAGATAGATAGATAGATAGACTTTTTTTGATATATCGATATTTTCCAACACCCCAGCTCAGATAAAGGTTCTCTTTTTAAATTATATTTATTACATTTTACATGGAGATTACAGTTTAATAGATTGTGTAATGTAAGTGCATGGATATAATTATTGGTTAATCATAAGCTCAATTACTGTGGCCTTAGCATCAGGCCATGAGGTTATGAGCATTATGAAGGACATGCCCTGTCTGCTAATGGTCAGACTCTACATAATGTGAACATATGTAATAGAAACTATCGTTTTCATCTAGTGAGGCTGGGGTTTGGCTGCAGATGTGGGTTGGTAGATAAACTGAAGCCTTTCTAGATGTGGTGAAATATCAACACTCTACATGGTATAGAATTGTAATTACCACAAAGAGGGCGGTAACTGTTGGTCAGGGTCTGGGACATCGTCTCTGTTTATTCTGTTTAAATTTCTGAACTTTCCAGCATGCCTACACACACACACACACACACGCACTCACACACGTACACACAAATACAACATGGTTACATACCAAAAGCTTCACATCACAGACAAATACAGTGTCTAAGAGACTTAATACTAAAGCAGTCTGTTGTGTATCCAAAGCAATAAACCAATGTTCACATAAAAACTACATTATGTAATAGTTAAGGGACTTGATTAATGTTAGATTGTGTTCTGAATGTAGAACAGGTATATCTCAAGGGTTGAGTTCTAAAAGGGGGCAAGGTTCAGAGATAAAGGGCAGGGCTGGGGTCAAGGGTTTCACAATGACAATGTAGGCATTATGTAAAACTGCAGTGATGATTTCAGGAAGGAGAGTCTTTTCAATTCCGATTTTTTTTTTAAGTTTTCCGATTTTAATACAGCAGAACGTCAAAAACAGGCGAAAACTGCACCTGTGTGGATTTTTCACCACATGTGTCAGCGAGCATCTAGGCCACTCTGATGATAACAGGCATTCAGAAGTTGGAAAGTATTGATCGGCACTTTCCCCTCAGCCAATTAAAAGGCACCACTCTTTTATTAAAGGTTGCACTGGTTCAGGGAACCAGGTCAGCTGTACGAAAGGGTCTGCGCCACTGTCTGTCCCACAGCAAACTGACACAAGTCTGAAAGGGGGACACAGTCAGAGTTTGAGGGCTTACAGTGACTACTCTGAGGTTCCTTGCCTCACATCATTTTTGAAGCGTTAGACATAAAGCCATGATTTAGGGACCTCTGTGCTAGTGTGACTGCTAGAGTTTGGATGGTTACCATTGGTAGTACTGTGCCAATGACTACATTAATAACTTACTGTTAAAGTCACAGTGGAAATACATATTTTCTACATATCTCTACCTTGGAATGCACATACCAGAACATCAAAGTCATTAAAAATAAAATCTAAGAACAGGATTAAAAGTGGAAAACTTAAAATACTTGGAATACTAGTATAATGGCTTTCTGCAATATTTTAAAAGCACTTATTTTGGTTTTATTATTCCTTCGTTTTAACAAACATCTGCACAGATTTAACTGATTAGAGTAAATAATGATAATTAAATTAAAAAGGCCACATGTTGCTTATGATAAGATGTAAAATGCAGAATACAGACTGTCTCCAAGAAAAACCACAATCTTAAGAGAAGGTTTTTTTTATTTAAGAACATTAGACTATACACCCACTGTTCTTATGAAAGAAGTTCTTAAATGTTCTGAAATGTACCATTATTTTCTTACTTGGTTTAATTTATGTGGAGAATGAATTAATGTATTTATTGATCTGTCATGAGAGCAGAGCTGCGAACACTTCTGTGGTTAAAAACTCATAAATCTGACTTCATAGGACTTTGCTCAAGAACAAATTTAAGACCATTCTTACCTAGTTGTCAGTGAAATGAGGCACATTATTTTTTCTTTAATGTTTATCTTTGGATTCTTCATATGTCTTTTTCTTAGAAAGCTTTTGTGAATCTGGCTCCTGGATCTGAAATCAGAAGAGCAAAAAGTAAATCTAATCTGATTGGACAATTGGCTGAAAGGCATTGGGTTAGCTTAGTTAGTTAGTTTGGGGGGTTTGAGCATGATAGCTTACGTTGCGATGATTTTCTGAAGTGCTTTAAAAAGCTTCGTATCAATCGATACTCAAGAAAGAAATATTAGTATTGGAGAAGTGAAAGAGTGGTATTGTGCCACCTCTGCTGTTGAAACACTTTGAGTGTATTTAAAGACTGTAGTAAAGCAGAAATGCGATCATTTTGGCTGCTGGTATCATGGCAGGAACATTTCATATGGTACTACCCCTATCCTTACAAAATGAAGTGAACACCATTATAGAATGTTTTTTTCCTAGTCAGATCCTGACTGCAGCTGTTATTAAGGCCATGCCTAACGTGTCTGAGATCAGCAGGGCAGGCTGGAGCTCGGAGAGGACAAAGCTCTGTTGTATCCTCACATGGTTGCTAAAAGCCACCGCTAGCCAAACTCTAACCTTTATTTTTACAAACCACATGCAAATCTGGCTGCAGAGCAGCAACTGGACCTTCTGTTACCACCAGAGAGCACTGTTGGTGTGCTTCTGTGTGTGCACCCCCTCTGCTGGACGGTAGTGGGACAGTCCTGTATCTGGCTAAGCTAAAAGGAACACTGAGAACCATATGAACACAACCAGTGTTCATATGTATTTTATGTGTAAAAAAGATAAACAGAGAGAATGTGAGACAGTGTAATTTTGAGTGTGCACCCATGTGTGTGTGATTGTGTGTGTTCAGGGGTGCATTTTTATTTTATCACTTTCTTTTATTAATTATTATTCTTCGAAAGACTCATCCAGCATGCCTGGGTGGTCTCACACACACATATACACCCATAAACATTGAATCAACAGCACACACTGCCATGGCAACGCCACAGGAATCGTACGTGTATGAAGCCTATGTGCATATGAGGAGGGCTCCAAAGGTCAAAGTGTAGGTCAGTCATCTATGCCACAACCCTCAATTCCAAGGAATTCCCACCTAAGGGCTAATCTACAAGGCAATGAAAACAAGACTCTGCAGCAGTAAACATTGTTGGAATTCCCCTTCAAAACAAACTCAACAGCTGATCAAGGAATTATTCCTTGAATACACACTGCAGGCCTGCTGGTTCCAGCAGTTACATTCACATCTATGGCATTTAGCAGACCCCCTTATCCAGAGCGACTTACAAAGGTGCTTTGCTGTTCACTCAGAAAATATCCTTAGCTAGTAGACAAGGCTAGAATCTAGAGATTCCCCGTGCTTAGATCCTGTTGAAAACAGATGTCTTCATGGAGTTAAATAATGTTCATGATCTGTGCTTTATAATATTTATAATGTTCTGCTCGCTGGATGTGTATTGATCTTTACACTCTGCGTTCTGTTTGTGTCTTACAGCTTTCTTGACAGAATCGACTCAGTACGACAGAATGACTACACACCAACAGACCAGGTGAGGGTGCTGTAATAATGGGGGACATGTCTAGCTGTTAGGGTTTCTATATCAGCTCACTGATGTTCCTGGCCTGTATTAATGTATTAACATACTGTATAGGCAACACTGTCATACAAAAGCATTGTAATTATAAACTTACATTTCAATGTAAAATGATTTGATTCCAACACAGCAAACACATTTGGGACAAATCTGGGTCAGTCAGGGCACTTATGGCTCAGATGTGGACTACATTTGGGTCAAACATTCATTGCTACCTGGGACCATTTCTATTGGTCCATTCATCATGATATTTTGGCTGTGTTCACATTGAGCGACAATTCTGATTATTTGCTCAGATTGGATTCGGCTATATTGATGGTCACATTCATAAATCTGTCTGTTTGCATTCAGGTCACATGAATCACAAGTATCCAATTTAGCATATGAAATATCTCACATTTCATATTTCGCATATGAAAGTGGCGAAAGTAAATCCAATTAGAAAAGATTGACATGTCCACACACCCCTGAATAAATCAGATCTGGGTCACATTCGGGCAGTGTGATTTGAGTCACTTGGTAAAGCCTGGTAATGTGAACATAGCCTTAGACACTATATGAAAACTTAAACATCATTTTAACATAATTTATTTAAAAAATATTATATTAGATAAAAATTAAATGAATTTCAATGTGAATGAATAAAAGTTTATGATTATACCCAGTAGGGCTGTAGTGATACAAAATTGGATTCCAGTTATGATACAGGGTTCACAAGTTCACATCTCTTATTTTCTACCAGTTTGTTATTCGGTTGTATCATCTGCTAATTAGAGCTCGGAAGGCCTTGCTGTTTGTATCTTCACAGGAGAAAAACATCCTTAAATTTCATTGGAAGACGGGGTAGTTTTGGAGTATTTCTATTGCTCCAGTCATCATAAAATTTTGACACAACATAAAGAAGAAATGTCAGATTTAAATGATGTGAAGAACTGAAAACTGAAAAATGGAGATTTTTTGTGACACAAAATGTAATATATTGTGATATAAAGTAGAAAAAAAAGTGTGATATGCTGTATTTTTATATTCGTACAAATCAGCTCAACAAAGACTGACAATCGCTGGAACATCAGTGAGATTTAATAAATGTACTTTATCTAGGGTAAAAACAAGGTCACTCTTTAGTTACATTAACAAAATGACATCTCAGATATTTATACCAGTTTCATTCTCATACCGCCGTGATTTATTTACTTAATCTGAATATTTTAGTTTACTTAATCCAGCTTGATTATATTTATGTAACAGAACATTATAAATATCGACTAATATGAGAGTAGCCTTCCGTTGCAGGAGGTAAAGTGGGGTTTGATACAGAGACTGATACAAAAGAAATTGATCATTTTCTCAGATCTGATGTTTGTTTCTTTTCCTAGGACTTGCTTAGGTGCCGAGTTTTGACTTCAGGGATTTTTGAAACACGATTTCAAGTAGACAAAGTCAACTTTCAGTAAGTGACTGTATGATAAAGTCAGCTTTATTTTTATTTTAATTCATAATTATTCATTTTAATTCATGTAAAGTTATGACTAAAATGAATATGAATTGATATAGATTGCAGTAACCAGATGCCATTTTAAATTATCTTTAAGATCCACAATTTAATGTGTTCTACGAGTTTAGAGCAGATTTAGAGCAGATTTAGAGCCCTGCTATCATTGATGGCATCATGGAGTAGCACTTGCTTTAACTCATGACAATGAGTGAAGAATACAAACGCAGTTCTGCACATTCACCACATGGGGTCACTGTAAACATTCTGATCAGTGCTTCTATCAGGCTTTTAATGCATATCAGTTGAAAAGTTATTTCATGATGAAAAAAATATGAATCAATTTAAAATATTGTGTTTCCATCAAGCAAAGCAGATCTTTTCATCTCTGTCTGTCTGTCTCTCTCAGCATGTTTGATGTGGGTGGTCAGAGAGATGAGAGGAGAAAGTGGATCCAGTGCTTTAATGGTGAGTAATAGGCGACACTGTCCAGATGCATTAAGGGGCACCTACTGCTATATACACACACACACATACAGCTTATATAAACCATTGAAAAGCATTGCCAGTAGAACAGGGTACTCTATAATAGTTTCACATTGTCCTTCACCATGCCCAGTACCATGTGTTGGCTAAAACTTTCCGGTATTGACTGATGTTTGAACGGTGTTCTCTGATGGAGCTTCATCCAGTGTTTTTGACCTGCAATGATGAACAGCAGCACCTAATCTCACTAATGCTTTCTTGGTGTAGTGAAATTAAATCCTCACAAGAGTGTTCCAGAATTTATTGGAAAGCCTTCTCTGATGAATAACTACATCCCCTTTTTCAAAGAGTAAAGCAAGTACTGGTGCCTGTTTATGTATAAATTCCTGCCCACAAACAAAAAAAACAGTCAGCTTGCTGGTTATGCTGTGGGCGTAGCGCAAGTATGTAAACTACAATCGATGTGGACGTCTGTGCAAGCAAATCATGTTTTTTGTGTATTATTGAGTCAAATGGTACAAACTATTCTGTGACATTTTAGTCTCTTTCCATTCGGTGAGATGTGACTGGGAATAATAGCGGTGCTGCAAAGATGGCCACCTAGTGAAAAGAGTTACCTAGAAGGACTTTGGTTGCCAGAGATATGCATTTCAGCTCCAGCAAGTCAAAATCCACCCCAGAATTTTGTTCCGGATGAGCCGCAGCAGAGCCAGACAGTCGGAACTAAATCCTGGGACAGATTCTGACTCGCAGCATGTGATGAAGTGAAAGCACACAGGGATGCTAATCCCAGATGACTAGCTTTAAGAATATTTTTATTTATTGCCTTCAATGAACCAGACAATATCTTAGCATTTTCTATCCATAAACCCTCCGTACTTGGAAAACAATGTTTTATTCTAAAGCAAAATTACAAGGTTATTAAATGACACTGTAGCTTTTGTCACCCAAACCAGTGACATACTTGCTTTACTATGGCACTTTTCTGTGGCACCTTTACTTTCACTGCTGAAGCAGTTTGTGGCATTCAACTCAGAATCATAGTCTAAAATGGTTTGCATCCTTGCTGTTTCTGCTTCCAGATGTGACGGCCATCATCTTTGTGGCAGCCAGTAGCAGCTACAACATGGTGATCAGAGAAGATAACAGCACTAACCGCCTGCGCGAGTCCCTAGACCTGTTCCGCAGTATCTGGAATAACAGGTTCCAATAAGCCCTATTTTTTCAGTCTCTGGTTCCTTATTGTGTTCCTTTGTGTGTGTTAACTTTACAGTATACAGAATAAAAATGAGCTGTTATATGGATGTATTGGATAAAGGATTGATGCTAAGAATGATCAGAATGTTGTTAGGATTTCTAGCTACTTTGTAAACACTGGAGAGGCTGGAACAGGGAGAATTATTAGTGCGTCTCTGGAAATTTGAATATTGTGAGATAAAAACTATTTTTGTTAATTATTTAATTCAAAATGTTAAACTGTCATATTTTAGGTTCATTACATGTATTTTAATTTTGATTCTGTTTGAATAGTAATGTACTCAAACTCTCAGTGATCTAATAAATGATTCTGGACCCTGGTTCTTAATAAGCTTTAAGTCATACTCTAACAGTAAAATAGGGTTTCACTTCATGTGTCATAAATACAAAATAGGCCAGCTTCCCTTTTTTAATCTCCCTGAGATGCACTAGTAGACTGTTTTGTAGGCCATTATCTAAGTTGCTGCCTATCTGTCTTATTTGTTTCCTCTATTGGGAGTCTGGTTTCTTGGTTACTAGACTACAGTCTGGTTGATTGGCTGTGATGGCGTCTGAAATGTTGCTTTAGTAGTAGAAGAGATATTTGTGTGATGCTTGAATGAGCATCTCTGGATACTGACCATCATGTCTGACTGTCCCTTGTCTGGCTGTTCCCTTAGGTTTTTACGGACCATCTCGGTGATCCTCTTCCTGAACAAACAGGACATGCTCGCAGAGAAGATCCTGGCTGGCAAATCCAAACTTGAAGATTACTTTCCTGAGTACATTCAGTACACAGTCCCGGCTGAAGGTAAACAAATTGTGTTCCTCTATAAGATATTCCTGTGTGTTGTTTGGAAAAGCTTAGGATGTGTCACATAAAACTTTGGGGAGAATTGGCCACAGATTGGACAGCGTGTCTGTCGTTAATTCACAAACGTACATTTGTGGCATTTAGTAGATGCTCTTGTTCAGAGAGAGTTGTAATTGTTCGTTAGCTAGGCTAGGATAGGATAAAACTCCAAACATACCTCAATCTTAGATGCTGCCACATACAGAAGTAAGTATGGATATCAAGAAAGTAAGCTGTGCAGTACTTAGCAGCCACATATGTACACTTTGTTGTGTCTGAATGAACAGAGGCATCAAGCCTTTTACAAGTACAAGATTAAGTGCTGAGTTAGTTGCTCTTGAAGGAAATGGGTCTTAAGTGAGCTTTCAGACGCCACCTATTGCCAGGGCACAGGAAAGTGTAGATGATTGTCTTCCATACATCTTGGAGAATAGAGCATCCAGATGTACCATGCTTGAATCAAAAGGGGCTCTTGGTATAAGACCCTGTCCTACCCTACCGATTGCCATCAGGTAGGGTGGGACTGATCCAGTTTTGGTTTTGTAGGCCACCGTCAGAGTTTGAATCGGATGTGGGTGGCTTCAGGAAGCCAGTGAGGAGGATGCAGGAGGAATTACATGGCTGAACTTAGGAAGATTGATCAGAATGATGAACTGATGAAACATCTCAATAAATATTAAATTGTGGTACACCATCCGCAAATGTGGTCTTAAATTCCACTTGAATTGAATTAAAAAGTCTTTAAGGGGGTGGCTTTCCTGGAAAATAGATTAAGCCTAGTCCTGGATGTCATTTTCATTTTAGAATCTTCATCAGGAATGCTGGTGAGTCTAGGAGTAGGCCTAATCCCTGTCTGAGAAGCTGAGCTAAAAGTATTAATGTTTTAATGTTTGACTTGAGGATAATTCCAGGAATATCCTGGTAATAGTAATAGTGACTAAAAATATAATGTCTGTCTTTTCTGTCCAAATCATGTAAAGCTGTCTTTCTAAATAATCACAGAGACCTCCATGAAATTTAGACCATATTCTCAATTTACTGTTGCTTGCTGTTGGTAATATCATGCTGTTGGCAGGAGAAGACTCCTAAAACCAGTTGCCTCCTCAAGTAATCGAGGCCCTTTTGCAAAAAGAGCCTAATAGTAGAAGGCTGATTATTATTAAAGGTAAATAAGTTATAAAGGGTGTTTGTTCCAGCAACAAACTATATTTAGTTTTATATCTCTGGTCTTTCTTCTTTTGTTAAATATTGAAAACATTTGGTCCCTTAATATTCATACTACTCTGTTGTCCACAGCAACTGGTGACCCTGGAGAGGATCCCAGAGTGACCAGGGCTAAGTTTTTCATCCGGGATGAATTTCTGGTAAGATCAATACATATTCCAGGTTTTTGTCTTTGGTACTCTGAAAAATAAAGATGTTTCAAATTTTCTGTGAGCCATACCATTGAAGAACCACTTTCTATGCCATCAAGAACCATGTTTGTAATACTCACAATGTCAAAAATAATGCACCTAGATAGATGTGTCTAATTAGCATGTAGTCTCATGTAGATATGCTGGTGATTACAGATGTGATCACGACAGAGCTTAAAACTGCATCCTCCACCGCCCTATTAAAAGGCTCTCCAATGCTAATTTTCGGTAGTGTACCTCTTGATGAGATCATTGACTGTTAGACATGCCTCTACAACACACGTAAATACATTTTGCCCAGTTGACACTTTGAGAGGGACCGAACTGAGAGAAGCACATCGTCTTTAGTGACAAATCCAGGTTCTGTTTGGGATCTGACAACAGTCAGGTTTGGTTTTGGAGGCCTTGTGATGAGAGCTTGAATCCTGCCTTTACTGTGGAGTGATACACTCCCCCTGGTGTGATAATCTGGGGAGCCATCACACAGTCGGTCCACCCTAGCTGTGATACAAGGGACAGGAACAGCTCAGCGATATGTGCAGGGCATCCTGCAGCCACGTGTGTTGTCTCTCATGCGAGAGCCTCCAAGTGGCATTTTTCAGTAGGAAAATTCTCACCCACAAACAGAAAGGGTTTCTCAGGAATGTTTGCCCCAGACTGCAACACTTTTTGGGTCTGCCTGGTTGCCAGATTTATTGCCAATTGACCATTTATGGGATCAGTTGGGATGCCAGCTTAGGCAACTTAAGAAGTCAGGATCTACAAGATCAGCTGTAACATGGGTGGGCAAATGTGCCACAGGATGCCATACGGAACCTGTAGGACTCCATGCTTGACCGTATTTCACTTTGTATTTAGTAACAGGGTACTAGAGCCTCCGTTCAATAGTACAGTTTTCCCCAATAAACTGTTCCTGTCACTCTAATATTGTAATCACTTATCTGTATCTTTATTACATTCACACATAAAGTCTCATTCAGTTCCAACATCTCCAACAGCTGAAGGTTGTTTGTCATTTAAATGGTTCTTCACACTCACACATCTTTATAGAACCACACACACGGTTCTTTATAGAACCAAAAGTGGTTCTTGAATGACATCACATTAAGTCTGAATGGAAAAAGTCCAAAGATGAGAACAGAACTCGGAGAAGTGGCGAGTTCACATTGATGCTGAGTGTCCTGGACTGTGTGTTGTTTCCACAGAGGATCAGCACAGCGAGCGGTTCGGACAAACACTACTGCTACCCGCACTTCACCTGCGCCGTGGACACGGAGAACATCCGTCGCGTCTTCAACGACTGTCGCGACATCATCCAGAGGATGCACCTCCGCCAGTACGAGCTGTTGTGATTGGCCGCCACCGCCACCAGATCCGATTGGATCAATTCTTTTCCACTCCCAGATCGCAGCGGGACTATGTGAACTACTGACAAGTGACAGTGTTGTCATGTGATTTCTTTCCCCCCCTCCTTTGATGCTTTTTTTTTCTCCTCTGTTTCATCTCCTTATTTATAGCCTGTACTTCTGAGAAGAAAGTGAGGTGCGTGACTGAGTGAGTGTGCTTGCGTGTATGAGTGTGTCTGTGAGTGTGCTTGCGCACCTGAAGACGCTGTTTGGATTGCCTTTTTTTTTTTTTTTTTTTTGATCACTCAAAGGTCATTCCTGTTTTCATTCTCTGACTTTTTTCCCATTTCTCAGTCTCGAGGACTTTTTACTTTCTGCTAGCTGTGGTTGGACGTGGACCAGCTAACCTAACGGAAACCTGTGGTAACTTCAGGCATGTTAGTCTGAACGTTTGACCTCTCCTCCGCAAAAAAAAAAAAAGAAATTGCGTGAAGGTCTTTTTTTGTTTAGTAGAATACTTGACGTAGGGGGTGGACAATGCACTTTGCATCAGGTTCCTTAAAAAACAAGAAGGCCAGGAAGCATACTTCACTATGTAGCACCGCCATATTTATTACTCGCCACTTTTTCCTCTTTAGTATGTATTTTTCCTTTTTTTTCGGAATGTGTTCTTTTTTTTTTTTTTTTTTTTTCTGAGAAGAGTGCAGGGTTGCCGGGACAGCCGGGGGTGGGTAGGTTATTGGGGGTGGGTGGGTTTGTTGGAATTGTCCAATGAGCACAGACTAGGCATAAGAGTGGTGGCTACTAGGACTCGTAGTCCTCTGCACCTCTTGGCCAATAGGCAGGCTGTAGGCGCTTTTTCTGCCTAGGAAGAACCACCGCACTTGATTGGCCAACCTCTCTTAGAAAAAGGGGGAAGGTGTCTTGATATGGTGGGCGCTAGTCCTATATAAATATATATAAATAAATACATAATATATTTTTTGGGGGGAGGGGTTGTTTTATTATTATCCTAAGGAGGAACGTGCAAGGTTTGCTTTATCTTGTACAGGCCTGCAAAATGTAATGTTATTTTGTACAACTTCATTGAAAAAGAGACAAAACAAAAAAACTACAAAAAACAAACTTTGACTTGTAGAAGCTCCTCGTGCCTTTGATTACGGCTGTACCTGTAAATGGGGATTTAGATGTAAGTACATTTTTGACGGCGTTGTACAGCTTGATGTCAAATCTTAACCGCAGCACAGCCTGCTGATGGGGATCTCTCTCTCTATTTCTTTCTCTGTAGAAACGCATTTTTTCCTCTGGTTTATAAAGAATAACGATAATATGGTCTTTAGTATAAAAAGAAAATTAGGCAAAAAAATCTTGTATACAATATGCAAATTTAACCACTTGCTGATGTTGAGAAGTTGCAGATATAGAGTACATGCCTTTTTATTTTTCCTTTATCGTGTTTCGTTTTTTTGGTTTTGTTTTTTTTTCTTTTTCTCTCTCTCTCCCTTTCTAGGACTCGTTGACAGCTTTAAAAATCCATTGGAAGTGTCCAAACTTGCAGCCTGCTGACGTTTCGAGTAGGAAGCATCTTTTTAGAAAACATGAACTGTGCGTGTGTGTGCATTTGTGTGTGTGCGAGGCGTGTACACAGGGTTACGGCGGGGATATATGTGTGTGAATGCTTGCGTGTGCGTGCGTGCGTGTGTGCCTGCATGCATGTTGTGCATGTGTACGCCCACATCCCCGCACATTTGTGTTATGCCCAAAAGTTGTACATCTGCATTTTTATATTTATATATGTGTACATATACATTTATAAAAGTCACAAGAAGAAGCTATATTCTATAAATATATATGTACAATTATACATAGAATGTGTGTGCCTACGCGTATACATATTTATGAATGTCTAGCGAGGTTGTTATGCATAGCCATGCATATACATAGGCGTACTTTAGGACGAAGGAGGAAGGTGAGAGAGATTAGTGGTTCGTCAACCCGTCCCTTGAACCTTCAGGACAGCGCGGGGGTGTCCGGAACATGTAGGCACTGACCGTCCCGCCTCACAGCCGCTGAGTGCAGCACAGCCTCTCCACCCAAGGTCCTTATGGGACACCTAACTACCAGTGTGACATGACAAGGTAGTGCCAGCAGGTGGTGCTATCAGTCAAATTGGAATAATGGAATAAGCTTAAAGTTAAAGACCATGCCCTGATCTTCTGCTCTTCTTCTGTGTAACCACACACAGTTCACAGTCCTGTTATTTTTATACAGCTGTCTACCCCTCGCTTTTTACCCTTTTATATGCGGTTAGATTTGAAGGCCATGCTGAAAATACACTATATGTCCAAATGTTTGTGGACACCCCTTCTACGAATGCATTCAGCTACTTAAGTTGCACCCATTGCTGACATGTAAAAATGCTCGCACAGCTTGTCTAGACCCTGTAGAGATGTACTGCCAATAGAAAGGACTTGCTGGAGCAGATAAACATGACCCTATTGGCCATGCTTGTCTAATGGCAGAACTGAGTTGTGGAGCAGTGGAACTGTGTTCTCTGCAATGACGGTGCTCCGTACAGTACTGTTGAGGATGAAGTCGGGTGGTGCAACATCCTGACTTAATTAATGTCCTTGTTGCTGAATGCTTAAGCCTTCCCTGGACAGTAGAAACGGTTATGTCAAAAAATGAGGATAAAATATGTAATACCACACTTTGTCCCTATACTTTTGTCCATATAGTGTATACAGTTTTTATTGACTTATTCATTAGCATCCTCTTCCATTCTCTTCATATGGAAGATTGGAGGATGATTTTAGCCACCAAACTATGGCAGCATCTCTCAGATGCCGTTATCTAGAGCATTAGTTCTCCATTGGGAGACCTTCTCTGTATGTATATTTGCACTAATCCTTTACACTCTTAAATATGCTAAAAAAAAAAGTGTTGTTTGAGTGATGCAATAAAAGCACCTTTGTTTCCATAAAGGACTGTGTTTGTACAAGAGAATGAAAAGAGATTGAGAAGAACCTTTTACAGGCTTGATGTAAAGGTTCTTCACACTGCTCTTCTATATGGCATCACTCAAAGAACCCTTTGTGGCCCCTTTAGTGTTCCCTCTTTACCTTCACCAACTACATGCTAGTTACCCAAACCTCTAGACTGAAATACACTGTTTATTTATCTATTTATTATTTCCTTCATTTTAGAGCATTAGAATCTTGACAGAGGCACTTTGCACTAATCTCTTCCACAGCTGCTCCTTCAGCTTTTCCTCATAATTTAGCCACATTTCATTTTAGAGCAGTGATCTCTATTCCATCACATTTCATAGCAGAGACAAACCAACAGATCAAACCGCCAGAAGACTGTCCTGAATGATCTCCGGCTCGCACACACTCAAGCCAGGTCAGGAGAGTTTGGCACGTCCATTAGAAGTAGTTTGTCTCTGCCTTAAAATAGCTCCAGAGCATGTGACCACCATTTTGGTCATCCCTCTGCCCCCCCGGCCGTTCCCGCTATCCAGGCGACTGGAACAGGCTGGATGCTGACTCAGCTGCTGTACGGTGAGGCTACAGCACTGCTAGTTAGGCTAGATTTCTCTTTCCTCTGAGGCTTCTACATGTTCAAATGAGTGATGACTGAGTGAAGAAAAAGAAAAAGAAAAAAAAAAAAACTCTGTGTCTGGCCTTCAAGGACTTTTTTGGTTGTTGTTTCTTAATTTTTATTTTAATAAAGAGGCACATTAGAAGACCTTTGTCTTTGTTTAGAATGAGAATGTCGGGAGAAATGTAATTTTGCAAATAAAATACCTCTAAAAGAAAAAGGGTGTGTTTTATTATTCCAACAGTGTCAGGAGATAATCACTCATCAGCATTTGGGATAAAATGCTTCTTTGTAGTAATTTCAAATAAAATCTAGTTAAATCTTTCCCTGTGAGTTAATAATGAATTTGAGATTGGCATATCAGAAGAGATGGTGAGTCAAATCTACCTGTTCAAATACAGGCGGAGTTCTATTCTCTCAAAAAACTAAAATCTAAACTACTTCACATATTTAATAAGACCATTCAAATGTGTTCACACTCGCACTGAAAAACAAAGGTTCCTAAACAGTTCTTGGTTGGATTTGCAGTGTATTTAACACTAACACTACTGTAGGGCACAGTTCATAATATTCCGCATCCCCTTCACATAGGAACCTGTCAGGACAACCAATGTTAACATTAAAAAACCTTTGTTCCAAAAAAACTGCATAAGCTGTTTTTAATATAATAGGTAATTTTAGCCCAGATAATGTTCTGAGAAATGACACTTGTTCAGACAATCCTTTACAGATGTTGATGTCAGCTGTCATGAGTTTGGGCATCACAGTCAACATCTGTTAATGTGAAGAACTAAACGAGTGAAAGATGAACTGCTTTCTAAAAGGCATAAAGTCTGATTTGCCTTGTTCATAAAACTACAAACAGTTCTCTGAACGTTTTCCTGATCTTCTGGACCACAACTTGGTCTCCACTGTTCCTCCGAGATGCCATTACTTAATTACATTACAACCTGAGAAAGACTACCTGAAAAACACTTTGTACTGCACACTCCTGCTTTGTTGGTAGAGCTGCAACAGTGTGAAATTTTCTTAAAAAAGGCGTGATTTTACAGTAACATGGAACACTGTATTTCACAGTTCAGCTCTTCAGCTACAATGACCCTTAAAGGACTGTTAATAAACAGACAAAATACATTAAATAAAGGAGAAAACACCACAAGGTGGCGCTCCTTCAGACCATTTTGTTTTTGGCTAATGTTTAATCATCCTCCTGATTGTTATCCCCTTTAATTGAAATGTGATTGGTATAATAACCATTCATTAAAAACACTAGTTTAAAAGAATGTTTCACTTTTACTCTGGCTGTTTGGAGGTCAGTTCATGTTTTAGGGCCCATTCACACCCACACATTTTTGAAAACAGGTTTTGGTCCACACAAAAGCATTGTTTTCAGTCACTGAAAACTGGGCTTTTCAAAAAAGGTGTAGTTTATTTTAATTGTGTTGCATGGTTGGTGAAAATGGATGTCAACACACATTCCAGGTTGATTCTCAAATATCTCTAACCTATAAAGTGAACTCCAAGAGGCACAAAACTATAGCATCTAAATACAGAAACCATCATATTTCAACAGATAAATAAATGTAAATACTGTTCTATTACAAATATACAACTATCCGAATCCATAATTTCAGGACCGTGCACTACATGGGGAATAGTGGATGAATGTAATTTGGGATGAAACCTGGTTTTCTTCCTTCATGCTGTTGCGATTTCTCTCTCTAGGATATCATTCAGGCCCATCGTGCTCATACAGGGGTTTTAGTTTCTCTGTGAATGGATACCTTTTCAAAAATGTAAGGAGGGAAACATATCCAGATGTGTGTGGATGTAGCCTTACTCATTTATCTATTTGTAGTAACAGAACTTTTGACCAGGATGTCTGCATGCCTCCAGGTATCATATAGCATTACAAGTAATGCCCTAGAGTAAAGTGTTAAATTCAATTTTAACCCTCACATCTCATTTGCATAACCTGTTTTCAGTCACTCTTTTTGCATTGCTCACAAAAGCCCTTTATGCATCTTTATTTTTAAGAGTGTGGGGGGAAAAAAAAAACAGTTCAAATGAACCAACAGACCATTTTATCCAAGAATGAGTCCCCGGTCCATTCTCACTAAAGCTTCAGCAGGGGTCCACATGTTCTTCATGGCTCTTCACAGTAATAAATAACTACCAGACTGAGATCTGGCTCAAGTTTCCTGAGCATTCAAAAATTCAGATTAACAGTGGCGTGCTCGTTAACAACTCTAAAGAACCTCATCACTCAGTGTACTCAAAGAACCTCTGAGCTAAAATGTATTAGAAAGACCTTTGTGTAATGATCTGTAACTGTGCATTCACATACAGTTCTACTGTACCAGCACATACAGATGATACACAGGATGGACAACTCCGGTTCTCACAGTCCTAACCAACCATTCTCCTGCTTAATCACACCTGATTCAATTCTGCAGCTGATTGTCATCAGAGCAGAAAACCCAAACAGTGCTGGACTCTGGCCCTCAGTTCTTGTGTTTTTGTGCACATCATAGAGACTTTTGCTTTCCCAAGAGTAGGTTAGTGACATGGAAAGCTCCCCGAAAGAGGCTGAGATGGCCCACGGTGATCAGTGCTAATGCCATGGCGCTGCCACAGTACAGTGCAATAACGCTGCTCTCCTCCGGCAGGAAACACTTGGACAGTGCATAGTCAGAGTGTGAGAAAGAGCCCTGCATACAGACAGAGGGAAAAACAAACATCAGTCAGACACCAACGTAAATCAAAAACAAAGGTTTAAAGTCCTTGAATGATGCAACCAATTTTGGTTCCCTAAAGAACCCTAGTGTGAGGAACCCAGAGGTTTCACAGTTTTCCCTAATTACATGACACCTGATCTGACTAATGAACTGACTGACGAGCCCTTTCTGAACTGAACCAGGGCAGGGCAGCCGTACCAGGACCAGGATTGAGAACTGCTGATCTATGACATCACTCAACCAAGAATGCTTGAAACCGAGAGTCGAGTTTAGGGTTTATACTGTCCCAGAAAAACACCACTCATTTAATTATGATTATAATAATGCAATTACATCCATTTGAGGCACAATTTTCAGACATTTAACTGGAACACACAGTGTTAAAATATTCAAAATATATAAAATATAAATTAAATGACTATTTTTAAACAAAGTCAACTGGCTTATTCATGCTAAAGCTCTCATTGCTAAGAAAACAATAATGTGTGATATTAGGGTCAGCAAATATTATTGTACAATATGGTCACATTGTATGGCCGTCAATAACACGTCAATCATCATGACAGGTCTACCTGAGAGTGTGAAGAATCCATAAATTTAAAATAAAACAAAGTTTAAAGTTCTTTAAAACTTTGAAAGAATTTATTAGAACCATGGAACCAACAGTGGAATCCTCAAGTTTAAGAGTTTACCACTACTGCCTGAGTTAATATAATAAAACTGAGCAATCTGTCCTTAAATATTCAGTGACGCTTCCTCACACTTTTCATACTGAAGCTGTAATGCTGTAGTAGTGAGTCACTGTGAAGAGACTGGAACTGTACTGGAACGGTGACCCAACATCATACCAATACTATTCAATGTTTCCTGTAATGTCACCCATCTGTATGTTATTAGTGAGTTGCTGTGGTTACCAGGATAAAGCTGGGATTGTTGCGGTTCCGCCAGCTGAAGGAAGGAACACTGATTTCAGGGATGTGGTTTTCATGGAGAACCTCACAGGCACTGTGAGTGTGGCCACTCAGAATTAGGCGGGGCTGGAACCACCACAGCAACTGTGAATTAGAAGAGAATATGGGTCACATTCAATACACTAAAACTCCTTTTGATTGTACACAGGGATATAGAGATATATATATATATATATATATATATATCGTATAGAATATAGAGTGCCAAAAGCGTGCACGAGTGTCTCACCTTCTTTGAGGCATCCTGAGAAAGCACATCATAGCGTTCATGAAACAATTGGTAGCGTTCATTGGGTGGAGCTGCATCCACACCGGTGCACTCGGCGTCGTTGACACGATACAGAGGGTAGTGCTGGAAAACAAGAAAATCATTTTGGCTTCCCCCTCCTTGAACTGCCACCTTACCGTGGTGGAGGGGTTTGAGTGCCAGAATGATCCGAGGAGCTATGTTGCCCGGGGGTTAAATTTTCACCCCATCAGGGTCTCCCATGGCAAACAGGTCCAAGGTGACGGGCCTGACCAAGAGCAGTTCGAAAACCCCAATGAAACATCAGAAAGAAGGCCCCGCAACGGCGCAACCGGGGCCCCACCCTGGAGCCAGGCCTGGGGTTGGGGTTCGGGAGCGAGCGCCTGGTGGCCAGGTCTTTGCCCATGGGGCCCGGCCGGGCCCAGCCCGAAGAGGCAACGTGGGCCATTCCTCCTGTGGGCCCACCACCCACAGAGGAAACCATTGGGGTCGGGTGCCCTGTGGATTGGGTGGCGGTTGAGGGCGGGGTCCTCGGCGGCCCGATCCCTGGACACAGCGGCTAGCTGTTGGGACGTGGAACGTCACCTCGCTGGGGGGGAAGGAGAATGAGCTTGTGCGGGAGGTCGAGAGGTACCGGCTAGAGATAGTCGGGCTCATTTCCACGCACAGCTTGGGCTCTGGAACCCAACTCCTCGAGAAGGGTTGGACCCTCCACTACTCTGGAGTTGCCCAGGGAGAGAGACACCGGGCTGGTGTGGGCTTGCTTATAGCTCCCCATCTCAGCCGTCTCGTGTTGGAGTTTACCCCAGTGAACGAGAGGGTCGCCTTTCTGTGCCTTCGGGTAGGAGTGAGGACTGTAGTTTGTGCCTACGGGCTACATGGCAGTGCAGAGTACCAGACCTTCTTGGGGTCCTTGGGGGGGGGTACTGGAAAGTGCCCCAACTGGGGATGCCGTTGTTCTGCTGGGGGACTTCAATGCCCACGTGGGCGACGACAGTGACACCTGGAGAGGGATGATTGGGAGGAACGGCCTCCCCGATCAGAACCCGAGCGGAGTTCTGTTGTTGGACTTCTGCACCAGTTACAGATTGTCCATAACGAACACCATGTTCGAGCATAGGGGTGTCCATAAGTGCACATGGCACCAGGACGCCCTAGGCCGGAGATCAATGATAGACTTTGTTATTGTCTCATCTGAGCTCTGGCCCTATGTCTTGGACACTCGGGTGAAGAGAGGGGCAGAGTTGTCAACCGATCACTACCTGGTGGTGAGTTGGATCCGCTGGCGGAGGGGCAGGCGGGAGAGACCTGGCAGGCCAAAACGTATCCTGCGGGTCTGCTGGGAACGTCTGGCTGAGCCCCCTGTCAGGGAAACTTTCAACTCCCACCTCCGGGAGAGCTTCTCACAGCTACCTGGGGAGGCGGGGGACATTGAGTCTGAGTGGACCAGGTTCTCAACCTCCATTGTTGACGCGGCCGTCCGGAGCTGCGGGCGTAAGGTCACTGGTGCCTGCCGTGGCGGCAATCCCCGAACCCGGTGGTGGACACCGGAAGTAAGGGATGCCGTCAAGCTGAAGATGACCTATCGGGCCATGTTGGCCTCTGGGTCTCCCGACGCAGCCGACAGGTACCGAGAGGCTAAGCGTGCTGCTGCTAGGGCGGTCAAGGAGGCAAAAACCAGGAGCTGGGAGGAGTTCGGGGAGGCCCTGGAGAAGGACTATCGGTCGGCCCCGAAGCGATTCTGGCAAACCGTCCGGCGCCTCAGAAGGGGGAAGCAGTACCCTGCCGACACTGTTTACAGTGTGGGCGGGGAGCTGCTGACCTCGACCAGGGATATCGTTGGGCGGTGGAAGGAATACTTCGAGGATCTCCTTAACCCCACCATCACGTCTTCTAATGCAGAAGGTGAGGCTGAGGACTCTGAGGACTCGCCCATCACCCGGGCTGAAGTCACTGAGGTGGCCTGTAAGCTCCTCAGTGGTGGAGCTCCGGGGGTGGATGAGATCCGCCCAGAGTATCTCAAGTCTCTAGATACTGTTGGGCTGTCCTGGCTGACGCACCTCTGCAGCATCGCGTGGCGGACGAGGACAGTGCCCCTGGAGTGGCAAACCGGGGTGGTGGTTCCCCTGTTTAAAAAGGGGGACCGGAGAGTGTGTTCCAACTATAGGGGGATCACTCTTCTCAGCTTCCCCGGGAAAGTCTACGCCAAGGTACTGGAGAGACGAATTCGGCCGTTAGTCGAACCTCCGATTCAGGAGGAACAATGCGGTTTTCGTCCTGGCCGCGGAACACTGGACCAGCTCTATACCCTCCGGAGGGTGCTCGAGGATTCATGGGAGTTTGCCCAACCAGTCCACATGTGTTTTGTGGATTTGGAGAAGGCATTTGACCGTGTCCCTCGGGGTATTCTGTGGGGGGTGCTCCGGGAATATGGGGTCCGGGGCCCTCTGTTAAGGGCTGTCAGGTCCTTGTACGACCGGAGCAGGAGCCTGGTGTGCATTGCCGGCAGTAAATCGGGCCTGTTCCCGGTGCATGTTGGACTCCGGCAGGGCTGCCCTTTGTCACCGGTTCTGTTCATAACCTTTATGGACAGAATTTCTAGGCGTAGCCAGGGGCCAGAGGGGGTCCAGTTTGGGAACCACAGGATATCATCTCTGCTTTTTGCGGATGATGTTGTCCTGATGGCTTCTTCAGGCCAGGACCTTCAGCAGGCACTGGAACGGTTCGTAGCTGAGTGTGAAGCGGCTGGGATGCGAATCAGCACCTCCAAATCTGAGGCCATGGTTCTCGACCGGAAAAGGGTGGCTTGCCCTCTCCAGATCGGTGGAGTTGTCCGGCCCCAAGTGGAGGAGTTCAAGTATCTCGGGGTCTTATTCACGAGTGGGGGTGAGAGGGAGCGTGAGATTGACAGACGGATCGATGCTGCCGCCGCAGTTATGCGGTCGGTGTACCGGTCCGTTGTGGTGAAGGAGCTGAGCCGAAAGGCGAAGCTCTCGATTTACTGGTCAATCTACGTTCCCACCCTCACCTATGGCCATGAACTGTGGGTAATGACCAAAAGGACAAGATCGCGGATACAAGCGGCCGAAATGAGTTTCCTCCGCAGGGTGGCCGGGCGCTCCCTTAGAGATAGGGTGAGATCCTCGGCTACACGGGAGGAGCTCGGAGTAGAGCCACTGCTCCTCTACATCGAGAGGAACCAGTTGAGGTGGCTCGGGCATCTGTTTCGGATGCCCCCTGGGCATCTCCCTGGGGGGGTGTTCCAGGCACGTCCTACCGGGAGGAGACCGCGGGGTAGACCCAGGACACGCTGGAGGGACTATGTCTCTCGGCTGGCCTGGGAACGCCTCGGGGTCCCTCCTGGGGAGCTGGCTGAGGTGTCGGGGGAGAGGGAAGTCTGGGCTTCCCTGCTTAGACTGCTGCCCCCGCGACCCGGCCCCGGATAAGTGGAAGAAGATGGATGGATGGATGGATGGATGGATGGCATTTTGGCTTCAAACTCATACTTTTGTTTACATCAACTCAGTTAAAGCTACAATATTATATTAATGTAACCTGTAGTATCTCCTATAGGAGAGAAGAAGTCATTCACACACCCTGCACACACCACACACTCTAGTGCATCTCACAGAACTACTTTTAAAGTGATATATTTCAAGCATTTCCTGTTTTAATGCTGATACTGTTTGAATTTTTGAATAAAATATTCTAATAACGGCAAAATGAATTTCTGATTTTCATGAGCTATAAGCAACCAGTCAGTCAACACACTTCAACAGCCTTCAATCCTACTACCATCAGATAATACTGTCAGAATCAAAACGTAAGAGTCAAAAAATGCTGAATGAATGTGATTGGTGGAGTCGTTCAGACACTGAAGCACCGAATAGAGTGAATGTGGGTCATTGTGTTGCCACTCCAGTCTGATATGAAAATCAGCACCCATTAGGGACTGACCTCATACTACTTTAAACCAGAGCAGGCCAGCAGGCTACACAGGAAAATCATCTGCTGTAAAGGACCAGGGTGGATCTGCACAGTGAACACAGCCTCTCACTGAAGGTGTTATTTCACACCTGGAGGTGTGTACAAAAGCACCTGGGCTGAGAGACTGACACCTGACCAAGTGGAAAAACAACAACTTCATGGTCAGGTTTAGGAAGCATGATACAACCCTGTTCTCTATAGTCCGGTGACCATCTGCAGTGATGAGTGATATTAACTAAACAGGACACTGGATATTCAGGATTTAGAAGAAAGTGGTGATGGGTGATCTTGATATTTATATCAGTTTTTAAATAACATTCTATTTCAATCTTGCAGGATCCTTTTTTCTGCTCACCTCGCTCTGCTCCACCCTCTGTTCTTGGCTCCTCCTCTACTCTGCTTCCCTCCCCTCCTCCCCTATTTGAACTCTCATGTACACACTATAGAAGGGACAAAAGACTGTGTGTGTATAAATTAGATCAAATTTCAATCTATTTAAATATGATAAATATCTCGTATAGTATTTTGAATGTCAATCAGATAAAATATCGGGATTAGATTTTTTTTTGTCCATATCAGCCACCCATACAGTAAAGTACAGTGAGGTAGACAGTCCCAGTGCTGGATTCCTGCACAATTTAATGATCCCCCTACTCTAACAGAGCTACTATACCTCATAAGGTGAGTTGATTCAGGTGTGTTTGAGCAGGAGGAGCACAAAACTTCAGGACTGGGACTGTCTAACCCTTGAAGTACACAGACTATACTGTGGCTCTTTTTGTTCTTCAAAATAACTGTCCTTTACACTGCAATAGAGAATGAGATACACAAACACTGATGCAGGAATTGAAAAGGCAAAATCTGTCTCTCTCCATCTCTGTCTCCTCTCTCTCTCTGATCTACTTACTCAGTTGTTTTCATTCAAATAGGGGTTCCATAAATAGCCCTTATTGCTTAGACTGTACTTTCTACTTTGCACTGGATTTTCCCAACAGAGAAACCTGATTGGTGGCCTTTATCAGCACCATCATTCTCTGTTCTTGGCCACACGCACACTTGCCTGCAGTAAAATGGGACGGGTCGATGCATATCTCTGCATGTCCCTGCAGCGATGCCTCATACTCTCGGACTGAAGACTCTGACAAAATCCAACAATGACAAAGTTAGACTGGCACTCATCAGCAAGACATCAAGACAATGATTGTGTAATATTTTTAAAAAGAATTCCTATCTTTACCTACATGTAACGCAATCGTGTGAGGTAAACAGCATTTTGTGCCAAACTATTTTATGTAGAAGATGTAGAAGTTTCTTAAATGAAGAAAGAATGGTGACACTGTTCCTCAGAAAAAGCTCATCTGGTCTTGTGGGACAGTAAGCTTTCCAGTTATAAACTGGTAGGCTGTGAGATGGCAAAGTCTGCGAACCCCTGCAGTACGGTATACCAACACAATAATCCTATAGGATTTTTTTTTCAGCAGCAGGGTCAAACCCACAGTCTACACTACAATTAGGAAACATTGCATAAGAGACCATATTAAGTTCAACTATTTAGTTACTTTGGCATTTTTCACCCACTGTGAACCAGGTGTTTTTGAGACGAGACAGATGAGCTGTACAGGGACTGGGTGGACTCCTTTAAACTGGGTGGACTGTACAGCGTGGTACTAAGTCCTAGTCTAAGTTTTTGTTTAATTACCAAAAGGTTGTCTGTCTTTCTCTATATACATTTCAAGTCACGCGTCATACTTATTATATATACACACACACACACACACACACACACACACACCCCCTACGGTCTCGATATGGTTGTGTCATAATGTAGTATTTAATGTATTAATGCTGCATTTCCACCACTGGTAAATATATGCAGCATAAACTAAATACAATATTGCAAAATACATTTTATTTAATAGTTTATACCAATTTCAGGGCTCCTTTAAACAAAATCAGTAAAATCCAGACTGAAAACATACTGTTATGCTTAAATGCAGCAATGTGTAGATTTCCATGCCTCATATGGCCTCCAGCAGTATTTAAGTGATATAACAGTGTCATAACAATATATCTTTGTTCTCTATGGATCTCCCCCCACATGGTTCATGTGTTACAGTCTGTTATTCACAGACATCCGTATCTGATATGGCATATGGATTTAGCCCAATAATCAATGCTTAGTTCAGTGTCTGTTGACAGACATCATTTTGTGTGTAATTAGCAAACAGCTCAAACAAACAAGACCTTTGGTTTTATAAATCTCCAAACTGAAACAATTCTGACCATCCCATAAGAGCAATTTAAAAGAGCAGCATCCTGCCTGCTCCAGCTCTCCCCTCTGAGGGAGACTGTTTCAACATTTCATTTATTGGAGCAAACTGCATGCTTAACTGCTTAGGCATGACCCCCACCCAGCAGATGAACATTACAGCACAGAGCGGACACTAAAATGTATTCCAGGAATTAGGTTTACTGGATCCAATCAGATTCCGTTCTAAAGCTGAAATTGCGCTGGATGCAGATGTTAGTCAGCTGAGGACGTGGTGGCCGAAATTAAGACCATAATCCATAAAACCGCAAAGCCATGAATACACAAAGCTGTTACGATTAATGGTGGCTGTTCCTTCTGCGTCCTGCTAAAGCTGCTCAGGAACTTTTCCAATAACTATGTAAAGACCACAGGCTTCATGAGAAACTTTATATAATGAAAGTGACTTATAGGTGTTGGTGTGTAAAATTACAGTACATAACTTCAGCTGCCAGAACAAAGCACTAAACATACAGCAGTATATGGTCTTCCTATTTAAGACTAAAAGGACAGAGGACAGGGCTGATGAGCTCCAGAATTGCAAATACACTGACCGTACATACGGCACTGCATCACACGCAACTACACACAGAGAGCCACGATGGACACTTTGACTAAGATACATTACAATACATTCATTACAATGACCTTTGGAACCCAAGGACAATTTTGTGGGACGTGTTCATAATTTGTAATTTTAGCTGTTTCATTGCCACCAAGTTGACTCCAACTCCTGGCAACCATATGAATTAGTGTTCCTCCAGAATGTCCCGTCTTCTGTCTGGGTCTTCAGGAATCTGAACGGATGGTTCATTATTCCTTGAATTGTATCCATCCATTTTGTAGCTGGTCGTCCTCTTCCTCTTTTACTCTTCCACTCTTCTTCTCCAGTTAATCAGTTCTTCTCATAAAGAGTCCAAAGAAAGAGAGCTTCAGCCTGACCATCTGTGCTTCCAGTGAGGAGTTAGGCTTAGGTCCAGGATCCATTTGTTTGTCATCTTTGCTGTCCAGGGAACTCTCCAAAGTCTTCAAAGGCATCCATATTTATCCCGTCTCCCTTGTTTTTTGCCTTTCACAATCACGCAGAACAGAGGAAACCATTGCCTGGATAATTCTGATCTTTATTTTTCAAGACTTTTACATTTGAACACCTCTAATCTCCTCATGTACAAGGTCTCTGGGTTGACTCCCACACCTCTCCTCTCCACTCACACCCCAGAGATGTTTAGTTGCTGCCTTATGACTCCATAATGTTTTATCCACATGCTCTGTTCACATGAGAGCTGCTCAGAATTGAGGGATTTATTGTTGTAAAAACAGCAGCAGTAAAACTGTATTCCACACTGTTATGGACAAACTTTGGTGATAAGATCATAGTTCATGTGTATCCCAGACCATCTGCAGTTACACAACAAACATGTGTGATGACATCAACAACCAATCAACTACTTGGCTACTGGCTTTTCTATATAAACACACATTGTCCTGAAATGCTTTACAGGGAGTAGAAGGCTATTTAAACCTACTGGACCTACAGCCTACATTTTTAAAGACTGTAATGCAGAAACAATACAACACTGATAATAATCACTGGGCTTTTCATCACAATGCATCTCTCAAACCAATAATCATCCCATCCATAGTACCCAATACTCAATACACAGTACTTCAACTATTCAAATTATTTGTGCCTTGTTTGGCACAATGAAACAAATGATGGGTGTAACTGAAGTCACCAGGGTTCACTGAGGCTTATGTATCACAGTCAGAAGTGACAATGCCTTGCATGAAGACTGTATTACAATGGCAGGTTACAATGATAATGATGACTGGGGGGAGGGGAGGGTTACCTGTACAGAGCAGTTAAGGGCCTGTGAGAGACTGCGTAGTTCACTCTCTACACCCTGACAAATGGGACAGTGATCTCCATGCAGTGCCACACTGTTCACCAGCAAGAAGCTATAAAACACACACAGAAACACACAGTTAATTGGCAGGACATAGCAAAGTGCAGGGACAAACAGCAAGGTGCATACAGATTTACAGTGATGTTAAGAGCAAAGAGCACTGCGGTAACATGCTCATGAGTAAGGCTTACCGATAGTTTTATCATAGGGTTACAATTTTTGGCACAACCATGTATCAATTCCACATAGATGGACCTGACTAATAAAAGGTATCACCTGACTAATAAAAGCCAATATTAGGTATTATTTTCTTTTACAAACAAGCATGTCAGTTTTGATGCTCATACAGAAGACATAAATTTATTGTGTACATTAAAAATTCATATACATCAAAAAGCATGATCGATAATGACAATATGCTTTTCTGACTATACTATATATGTTGGAGTGTAATGGTACATGAATCTTGCCACAATATGGGGTCACAGTTTGGTGCACACAGATGGTTATCTGTCCTCTACATTTTACCCATCCACACAGTGAAACACACAGAGTGAAATATTTGCCCATTCTCAGCACCCAAAGAGCAGCTGCGTAGTTTGATGCCTGCCAGTTCAGGGAACATTCCAGTGACCAGGCTGGTTCTCTGATCACCAGGGTATATATGGTACACAAAAGATCTTATATTCATGTGCACATAATGTGTAATGAACGTAACACAGAAGCAAAGTTCACAAATGTGAGTTCAACCCAGAAACAAGTTCAAAACCTGTTCCAATGTGCCCCTGTAAGCAATGAGGGGGTACATGGAGACATTTGCAAGCAAAGGCACAGGCAGTTGCTTGCACAGAAAATCTTGCATAGGACTGTGTTTCAAGGGCGTCTGTGTGACATTCCAACCATGCTGTGCTGCAACGTCCTGCTGCCGAAGTCAGGTCAAAAACAATCTTCTCCGTCTGCAGTGACCGGTCATAACCCAGTAAACACCGGGGAAATTAATGCAGACAGTAGAGGTGAGCTGACCAGTTTGGTTTCTCTATAGTTTCACAGTATTAAAAAAGTTTTTTTTTTTAATTTTATTTATTGTGAGCTGAGAGGGAAACCCAGTCCTTTATCTCAGCAACACAGATCACAACATGTCTAAATACTGCTCAACTGTATTCATGTGCTCACACTGAAGATTAGAGCTGAAGGAGTTGTGTTTCATTAGATGCTGAATAAATGTCACTGTCAATGAACTTTTTTGTTGATATGAAATAACCTGGTGCTTATTGTCCATTCCAACTTATCCAAAGTTAAAGTATTGTGACATTTTTGCCAAACGGTCCACCCCAAGCTCATTCTGATCTGAAGGATTTCAAACTCATCAATACAGAATTTAAGTACTTTATAATGGCATCGCTCAGGCATTCAGAATCTTGGTATATAATAATTCTGCTGAATAGAAGTCTCCAAGTAAAATGACTTACTTGACTCCTTTCTTAGTAAGAACGCGTGCCGACGTCACATTGAACACTTTCTCAAAGCGCTCCAGTTTATAGCGAGTCATTCTGTTCAGAAGAGATTAGAGGATATAAGCACAGGTTCTATAAACTCTATTTGTCAACAGTTTCAACGGTTTAAACTCACTCGTGATGGAATCCGATGTCATGGTTGCCAATAAGGACCACAAGTTCTGTATCGCTGGGGTGACGAAAGATCTGCTTGAAGCGTCTAACATCATCCTCCCAATCCTGAAGGAAAACATCCAAATTCCATTTATATACCAATACAGTTAGACAAAATCATATCTATACATAAAAATCCAGAATATTATTTCAAACATAACTAAAAATAGCCTTTAAAAAGGACATTCGTTCAACAAGTTAGGAAAAGGAGAAGGATTTAAGAACAAAATGAAGAATTTTAATATTATCAATTGCATATTTTGCATAATAGTGTGCCTCAGTGAATTAAAATATTTTAATAATACATTTCATATCTATTATAATATAAAATCGTATACATTCATATAGTTATATAATTATACACATAGTGCCATTTTAAGTCTTTTTTTACTTTTAAATCAATATAGTTAATAACTCATCAAAATCAGGACTCCTGTAATTTTATTGAATATTTTATGAATAAATCACAATTGAAACATTATAAATCCTGTCTTTTGTGCAACACACAGAACCCCAATAATGGGGAAGGCTGCTGACCTGAAGATGGTTTTCAACCCCTTCACAAAGAGGGTAAGAGGTTAATTGCTGGCTGTTCTCTGAGGACTGTACCAAATCATATTAATGTAAAGCTGACTGGAAGGGGAATGTGGTGGGAAAAGGTGCACAAGCAACCGGGATGACCGCAGCCTTGAGAGGAGGGTCAAGAACTGGCTGGTTCAATAACAGATTCACAAGGAGTGGACTGAGGTTGATGACCGTTCAAGAGCCACCACACACACACAGACAGAAAGGGGCTCCAATTGCAGTATTCCTGATATCAATCCACTCCGGAAACAAAGACAGCTTACCGGGGCTAAGGAAAAAAAAAAAAAAAAAAATCATGAACCTGGCAGTAATGTATTGCTTCATCTATTGCAGAGAGGAACTGAGAAAACGGAAGGAGTAGTGGACAGGACTCTAACAGTCTGAAGAAACAATATTTTTTATATGCACACACACACACATTTTCCACTGGCTCACAATAAAAGCACTGAATTGACGCCACAGTTCGAATAAGATTAATCTATGAGAAAACAAGGGCATAGTGTCACAAACAAAGCCCTACTCGTACACAGCAACCTTGGTTCACTGCCAATGGTCAGCACTGCAACCTAGCTCAGAGCACAGATTAGTGTGGGGGTTTTTTTGTCTGGTGTTTTTTTTTTGTGGATGAAACACGACCACATTTCTATATGAGCTGAAGTTACAAGTTACAGATGAATCAAGTCTGTGATTAGTGAACTACAAAGTCTGTATGCCACATGGAGCTTATAGAAGGCATACTGAGTGTTGAAACAAGGTATTAATAATTTAATTGAACAAATCACCAATTCTCACCGTTTTAGAAACTTAATGGAGAAAATAATGGGGAGAATATTCCATTATGAAGATAAGTCATTAGTGCCATGTCTTGTGTGGTTTTCACACCATGAAAACCTCAGATCATTGCAACCCTAGACTCAGAAGACATTTAGAGATAGAGAACCTGAAGTTTTCAGGCTTGAATATCATTGGCTTGTAACATGACACTTCCCCCAGAGCTTCTGACACTCTTGCAGTGTGACTGTGCACCAGAGTTTGTGGTTTTCCTTCCACACTGCATAAGTTATCTAGTGAGTAAATCTAGTGAGGGGTTAAAAAATGTAAAAATAAAGAAGTCACCTTACACCATGTTCCAAATTATTATGCAATTTGTATTTAAGTGTCAAAGATTGTGCTTTTCAATTAAACTCATGGATGGTATCCTGTCTCAGGGCTCTTTGGTCACTGAAATCAATCTCAGACACCTGTGATTAGTTTGCCAGGTGAGCCCAATTAAAGGACTACTTAAAAAGGATGTCCCACGTATTAAACAGGCCACAGGTTTCAAGCAATATGGGAAAGAGAAAGGATCTCTCTGCTGCTGAAAGCCATCAAGTAGTGCAATACCTTGGACAAGGTACGAAACTTAAGTGTGATCATACTGTGAAGAGATTCGGGGCTGATTCGGAGCACAGATGGGTTCATTCCATGTGTAAATACCATTACACAGCAGCGAACGGATATTTGAAGCTACTGGTATCTCTGGAATCCCACAAACCTGTAGGATCCTCCAGAGGCTTGCTGTTGTGCTTAAACCAACTATCTGGCCACCCCTAACCAATGCTCAAAAGCAGAAATGGTTGCAGTGGACCAGGACATACATGAAAACTGATTTTCAAAAGGCCTTGTTAACTGATTAGTGCCGTGTCACCCTGGATGGTACAGATGAATGGAGCACTGAATGGCTGGTGATTTGCCACCATATCCAAATAAGATGTCAGCAAGGTTGTGACGCAGTCATGTTTTGGATCTGAATCATAGGAAGAGAGTTGGTAAGTCCCTTTAGGGTCGCTGAAGGTGTGGGAGGCAGTTCACATCAAAACAGCAGCTCTGGGAGGTTTTTCTGACATGTTGCACAGAAATTCACACAGAAACTGTCCAAAAACTCAAGTTCGATGGATGCATGAATTGTGACGGTGATTTCAAAGAAGAGCTCCAATATTAACATCTAACTTTGTCCATTAAGATGTTTGAAAATGGGACCTCTTAATGTTGCAAATTCAAAAAATGACCATCAGTTCTGTACAAGTCATAAAATATCTTGCAACTCCACTGTACATAATTTGAAAGAGTGCATTTTGTTATTTATATTTCAACATTTAATGAATTAAAATGATATTCACTGTCCTTTTAGGCCATTTAGGAACATCTGAGCTGAATAACAGTTTGGAATGCTGTGTATTTGGGTCATTTTTTTTTTAATCTTCTGCAGCTGTCAAGAAGATTTGTCCCCAGACAGAAAGAAGAATCCCCTTATGAGTGTACAGACCATTCATATATATTTTGACATATGGTAATGATGTGACAAGTCTAATGAGGCAGATGAATATGCATTGGTCAGCTCTTGGTGAGCAGGTTTTAAGAACTAATTCAGCTGAAGATTGCCGCTACATATTGCAACCCCTGCAAGCTGTTGTGTAATGTTAAGTTCCTGTCTTACCTGAGGTGAACTCCATTTGCCTTCATCGAAAATGTCTCCCAGAATAAAAACCATCTCTGGCTTGAGCAACCACAGGGCTGTCTGGAACGCTCTCTCCATCTGCCACTCTCTAGCAGCAAAAAAGAACCAGTAAGTTTAGATTTCTACTCCGGTGCATCATTACAGCCCATGGCAGACAAACACTACATTATGCAACAAAAAAGGCCATTAGGTTGGTATAAAACCCAGAGTGAGGCTGTTGGGAAGTCTCTAAAGGGCTAGAATAACCTAGGTCAAATTTAAATAGTTGATCAGTCAAGACATTTACTTCCATTACTTATTAGCTAAATTAATGATGTGGCTCCACTGTGAAACTAATGTGTCTCCACCAATTTGGGTGAAAAAAAAAGCTGTGTAGATTAAAGTTTTGGGGGTTCTTCATTCTCAGAACCCCCAAACTAGTCCATACTTTTATTATATTCCAGGTCCCACTGTGCCTGCATCAGTGCTGCAGAACATGTCAAATTCAGATCTGCTGGAGGAAAGAACTTAACATAGATGAGAATGAGCTAGAAACTGATATCAAACCAGACTGGAACAAAAGAAACAAAGGGTCAATATTCTAGACCAATGTTTCTCATCTTTAGTCCATGAGGCACACCTGCTCTGCAGGTTTGAACTGTAACACCCCACAACTCTGAAAGGCTAGCTAATGAGCGGATTAGTTGAATCAGGTTTGGTGGGACCAGGGGAAATATGCAGGGTAGGGGTGGCTCCAGGACCAAGGTTGAGAAACACTGAACTACACCACACAATTAGACCACGGTTTGAAACACTCTCTAATGGTTTGTAAGCCGAACCACAGGGGGAGGCAGTGGTCCAAACTATAAACATTAGATAAACATTAACAAAAATGCAAAACATAATATCACAGAAGTAACAAGTTCAATCAAAATGTTATCAGTTTGAGACAATATATCATTGGACACATCATGCAGGCAATTTGCTAACCAGAGATAATGGTGACACTGCTCCTCAGAAAAAACTAAATCTTCCACAAGTAAAACCCAGACTATATCAGACATGGTGTAACAGCTTTCAGACAATTAAAGTTCACATTTTGTAACTGGATAACTGCATCGTCTCAAGTTAGCAGCACATCCTTCTTCGTTTTTGTAAGGTACATTTGGGACAGATGATGAAGCAATTCATGAAGCAATTCTTTTAATCTACTGTTCAGGCCCTCAGTCTTACATTGTCAGTGTCCACACTTGGAAAATAAAAGACAAAAAACTAATTTGCAAAAAAGCTGAGTGTTTTTCTTTATACTTTCTACTTATAAACAAGTGAGCCATGAGCTAGATAAGGCTGAGAAACATTTTATGCCTAGTACTTTAAGTTAGAGCACATAAGCAAACTACATTCCAGCACCATTACTTATGTGACTCTTCAATTTGGAAAAAGAACTAAAATAATTCAACGTAATTTATTACATTTTATTAAAATGTAAATAATCCTTGAAAGTAGTGGGAAACACACAGCTGGACACCTATATTTACAAATGTATCTTAACAGTTGGCCTATTTTCTAATATCCTCTGTGGTAGCCACTATGGTAAAAAATATTATATCAGTAAAGACATTTTCAAGATCTACAATATCACAATATTTTGAGAAGCAGACAAAATTAATATGAGAAAAGTGTTAAAATACCATCCAAATACTGTCCCTTATAGAACAGTGTTTTTTATTACAATTCTGAGCACGTGTGGCTCTCTCCTATAAATACTTTGTAATTTTAGGTGAATAAAAGTACCTCAAACTACAGAAACAAAATGCAAAATTGCAACTGCAAGACACGTTACCAACTCCTACACTGACAGCACTTCAGGACTTTATCTGTAATGTTCAAAATCAACATAATGAGATCAGTGATGAAGGCAGTGCCAGGGCTCTTCCAAAACAAGAATGTGCCAAAAACACAGAATAAGTGTCCTAAAGTATGTCAGCATGCTAGAACATCTAGCTGCACCAAGCTGAAGGAGCGGGATAGTGGCTTAAGGCTGAAACTCAACTGATGGGAGCAGGTGTTGGCAAGCACTCAGTAATGGATGGGTGGAAGCGCTGGCACAGGAGAAGTAAATACGATGGCTATTTCCTCAATAATAAACTCTTACTGAGAGACTTAAACAACCACAGAGTTCAGTCATGAGAAAATCTCTTGGCATTTTATGAAATGAGCAGATATTGATTGAGGCGTTAAGCAGATTAATGTCTTTAATGTCCTGTATATGGACAACATAATCTGTAACCATTGGAATTTTTTGCTGATACTTTTAGCTGTTAGTCATTGGTTTATATGCTGGATGTTTCAACTGTATGATTCAAGTGCTATTTTTCAATCCAACATATCATGGTCATAAAAAAACCTTGTACTGCCACAAGAGGAGGACAGATTCACCTCAGTGTTTATGCCTATGGTTGGAAACTGTGCTGATATCAATATCTGAAAATGTTCTGTTCACATATCTGCAGATACTTCAACATTATAGTGAAATATCTCACAGCATTACAGAAACACAGCCCACACCTAATATACATCACCAAGCATTAGTTAAAATATCAGCCAAATTTAAATGCCTATCTAGTGGCAATCATTTTTAAGGAGGGCTGCCTGATATTAGAAAAGGTGACAGTGCAATAGTTTTTAATTCTGCAATACATATTGTGATATTGACAAAATACAGTAATATTCATAAGACGTCACAAAATCAATGATCAACCATGTCATGAGATTAATAATGCAGCGTGCATACTGAAGATTGGAGTACAATTTTAATTAAGTTTCATTAAATTTCCTTTACTTGACATGTGCAATGGTCATATCGCAGGACACGCAAACATTGCGATGACTATGCTGAAACAATACTAGTGCAGCTCAGAAACTCTGAATATTGTGAATACTCAAGGTTTTTATGGTTCATTATTAAATTCAACATGTTTATCAAAAAGCGATATAATTCAAGCTTTTCAAGATTTTAATTCTCCTACTTATTTGCAATTTAGTCAAACTTATATATTGTAATAGTAAGATTCGTGATGTGATTTTCATGAGCTATAAGCCACCCCGATCAACAGTAATTGATCAGTAACTGATCAAAAAAAAAAAAGTCACTTTACATGAAACAAATATAAAAATCTGACAAACTCTTGATTTGAAATTATTAACATGAATGAACATTCTCACAAGATTCTAACTTTGAGTCGTACTGTTATACTGTGCAGCCCAATATTTAGGCAGCCTAATCAAAGCACTCATCTGTCAATGCTGAAATGCTGATATAATTCTGATATCTGAACATCAGGTTGCTCAGTCAGAATCTGGGTGCAGGTAGAGCAAACTTGTCTAACCAACTTTAAATAACTTAAGTTCAGTTTGGGTGGAGAGGCTGCTATTTTACTACCTACAACATGCACTACATTAGGGAGAGGTACGGCTGGGCTATATATCAATATTTATCAGTGATCACGGTAGGAGGGGAGGTGACCAAGAACTCAATGGTCACTCGACTAGAGCTCCAATGATGCTCTGTGGAGAGATGAGAACCTTCCAGAACGATAACCATTCAGTCCAAAACATTATTTTTGTTTCTCATGTTCTGGGAGTCCTCTAGGTGTCTTTTGGCTGTCACCTGCCTTTTACTGAGGAGAGGCTTCCGTTTGGCCACTCCACCACATTGGAGGAATGCTGCAGAAATTGGTCCTTCTGGAAAGTTCTCCTCTCTCCACAGAGCAATGTTGGAGCTCTGTTAGAGTGAACATTGGGTTCTTGGTCACCTGCCTGACTAAGGCCCTCTCCTACCATGATCACTCAGTTTGGACAGATGGCCAGCTCTAGGAGGCGTCCAGGTGGTTGCAAACTTCTTCCATTTATGGATGATGGAGGCA
Source organism: Acestrorhynchus altus (assembly GCA_034509495.1). Classification (NCBI taxonomy): domain Eukaryota; kingdom Metazoa; phylum Chordata; class Actinopteri; order Characiformes; family Acestrorhynchidae; genus Acestrorhynchus; species Acestrorhynchus altus. Next base: position 7,953,176 of record CM067503.1, on the reverse strand, counting down.
ACTGTGCTTTTGGACCTTCAATGCAGCAGAAACTTTTCTGTACCCTTCCCCAGATCTGTGTCTCAATACAATCCTATCTCAGAGGTCTACAGGCAATTCCTCAGACTTCATGGCTTGATTTGTGCTCTAACATGCATTGTCTGCTATGGCACCTTGAATAAAACAGGCGTGTTTTCACAAATCATGTCCAATCAACTGAATTTACCAAAGGTGTCCAATCAAGTTGTAGAAACATCTGAAGGATGATCAGTGGAAACAAAATGCACCTGAGCTCAATTTTGAGTGTCATGTCAAATGCTGTGAATACTTATGTACTTGATTGTTTTATTTTTAATAAACTTGCAAATGTAGCAAGACTTTGCTTGATCTTTCGCTGGACAACCAGATTAAAGCAAAGTTAAATCTGCACCATAGCACGTTGAAAATGAGCCTGCAGAGGTGCTTAATACTGAACACGAATAGAATAGAAAGAATAGAAAAGCAGACATTCAGAACCTTCTCTGCTTCCTACACTGCTGTGCGAAATAACCAGACTATTCACATTTAAATAGTCACTGCTTAATTTGTTGGACAAATCACTTGTTTTACCCAAATGTTACAAAAAGTATGAGTGTGAAAATATTTAATTGGGAGTAAAAAATATATTTAGATTAATTGTAGAATTGTTTTTTAAATATTTATAGTGTATTTGCACTTTGAAACTCAGTACCTACATTACTTTTAGCACATCCTGAATACAATTGCAAATCAGGGAATTTAAGGAGGCAACAAGCTAACATAATGGCACCTCTATAATGTTACTGCAGTGCTATTTAAGGTGGAATGACCCACTAACTAAAAAGTAGCAAGTCTGTTTCATTCTCTTTTGTCAGACAATCATTAATTTAGTGAAGCTTAAATATCCTCTTTTCCACAACTACTCAGACAATCATCCCTTATGCAAGCTCTTCTTCTGGTCAAAAACTGCTTTGGGGAAAATTTGTTTATTAAAAAGCACAAACAAAACCAGAATTAATGAATTTCATTTGGTCATTTATGGTCATGAACGCTACAAAGTAAAGAATCATGATAAATTGGCTTTTTGTTTTTTATAGTACTGTTTGTGAGAGCAAACATTTTGTGGAGTATATTTTACTGTTATTTATGTTTATATAAGCTTATATACTGTCCTTAAGTGCCTGCATGTGTCTGATTTCATGACCCCTAGCTATGACGCTGGACTTCACACATTATACTCAGACATAGAACCACAGGGCCTGTCTGTACATTCAAAAAAAACCACACACTCATATGCCCTGTGGACACGGAATGCTCCAAATGCAACTTTCACTGATTAATGATGACATATTACAGGAAACCTATTTTTCGATTTGTAGCTTCTAAGAATAAGTGCATTTTCCTGTTGATATGTTAAAGATAAGAGCTTGAACAAGCTTGTTTATTGGTTAAAATATGGACAGATAGTTGGCTAGTGTAACTGTTTTAGTTCATGTAGCAGCAATTGTTTAAAAAATTCATTTAAAAATATATAAATAAATAAAATATTCTCCAGCAAGAAGTGTTGTAGTTTTGGAGAAGTGAGAGTAGAGCCATACTTTTTTTCCATCTCATGCTTCCTTTTGTTTAACATTTGTTGATGAAGTTGTCAGTGGTTGGATAAATTGGACACTCTTTTCTGTGTTAACTTGTGAAAAGTAATCCGTTCAATGTTTAGTAGTTCTGAGGATATTTGCTCTTTGGTGATGTGGATTCAGAGCAAAGGTAGAGTTGCTGGTGTTTGGCTCCATACTTGCATTTAAAACCTATGATTACTCTCAGTGTCTTTCAGGGCAGAGCTGCTGTCCAGATTGTATGTATTAGAACCAAAAACCTGTGTGTGTGTGTGTGTGTGTGTGTGTGTGTGTGTGTGAGGTTGGTCTTTCATCACCTTTGACCAGAAGCGCGAGTCGTGTGTGTGGGGCAGCCTTAGCCTACAGCTTAGGGAAGGTATTCAGGTCATTTCTTTGGACTGGCAGAAAGTAGGGGAAAGAGATAATGTGGTATTTAAAAAAAAAACACAATAAGTGCCCAAGTTATTAGGTGGTCCTTGATCAGTGAGATTGTTGCCCACAGCTCCAAGTGTGTGTTCTAACAATATACTGTTTCAGCATAGTCATCACAATGTGTGCATGCTCAGTACTCATATTGCAGAATGTGCAAAGGAGAGGTGACAAAGAACCCAATGGCCAGCTCTAGAAAGATTCCTGGTGGTTCAAAACTTCTTCCATTTACAGATGATGGAGGACCTTCAATGCAGCAGAAATGTTTCTGGACCCTTCCCCAGATCTGTTTCTCAATACAAACCCGTCTCAGAGGTCTACAGACAATTCCTTAGACTTCATGGCTTGGTTTGTGCTCTGATAAGCACTGTCTACTATGGGACCTTATATAAACAGGTGTGTGTTTATCCAAATCAGGTCCAATCAACTGAATTTACCACAGTGATACAGCAATCAAGCTGTAGAAACATCTGATGGATGATCAGTGGAAAAGATTCAAAAATGCAAAACTACTGAATTACAAGTTATTTTGGAGCACTTTAACTTGTACATCCATGATCAAAATCTGCCGCAATAGAAGGAACATTCACTTCATCTCAAAAAGTGGGAAAAGGCAAAAACAGCCTGCACTATAATCATATTCAGTAACCTTCTTTGTTCCTGGTTTCCATGGCTGCGAAGAATCTCTAATTTTCCAGGTTTTCCAGATTCTAGACCCTGACATATAAGTTCATCTGCATAAGAACATCAGCCAAATGCCATCAGTGTGCATGTAAACATACCACAGAGGTGGCACCTGACGCTAAACGCCTGGACTGTGGGTTTTCCAAAGGGCATCAACTGAGAAGGTTTGGTCAGTGGGTTCAATGATGGGTTGACCTATGTGCCAAGTGACAGGACCATGAGGCCAATCTGGGTTGCACACTGGGTCCTGGATGGGATCCATGCGAGATCCATCTGGGAAGCCCAGTAAGACACAGGTACAAGCGGACTGAGTGCGTGCCCACCTGGAGCCCCTCACGAGAAGGAGGCTGGGTCAGGACTTCATCACGGTCAGAATGAATTTCAGGGTCACATGGGGACATGATCTCAACCCCTCTTTCCTGGTCACCTTTAACTGCTCTTACCTCCTCAGCTTGTCGAACCAGTGTCCTCTGAGGGCTCCGAGGAGGTGCGTGTCGGACAAGAAGAGAGCTCTGAGAGCCGCAGGAGGAGCGGAGCTGCTCTCCTCCGTCCTCTCTGGCCAGGAGCAGCGGAGAATGGCGGGGTAGTAGATGCCATACTCACAGAAGAGGAACACGCAGCTGGCGGAGACGAGCAGAGAGAGAGCCAGGCTGCGCTTCCCGCCCCCGAGCATGACCCCGAAGACCCCGAAGCCCCCGAACCGGACCCGACCGGACCGTCTCGCGTTCACATTGTGTCCGTTTCCCGCGTAAACGACGCGCATGCTTCTGTGTTCTCAGATTTCCATCGTCAGCTGTAGAACATCGCTGTCAATCAAACGCACAGCTGATTCCAACCATCACGCAGCTCCGCGGGGGCGTGTCCTCTCACAAACCCCGCCCCCAACGACGCCGGTCTGTCTGTCTGTCTGTCTGAAGAACCGGCCGAGCAGGAACGTTGTTTAGATCCCAGCAGCTTCTCGCCCCAGTCAATTCACTCCAGTCACCTCCAGTTCAAATCACAGCGAGCCACAGCGCCACCGCGTGGTACTGCAGCCCCCGCAGTACCGCCTCCAAACTAACCTGGATTAGACCCTCATACACCCCCCTTATATACCTCCTCCAACCTCAGATTCACCCACAGCTATGAGCCAAATAAGCACATTTCTGGTCAAATGCTGCCTTTCTCTTCATAACACTATAATCTAGATGGCGAGCAGAGCTGGGCCGTCTCGATATTCATATCTGTTTCAGGATGAAAACAGAGCATGACATGAGCTGATGTGATACTGGAGGTTTTAACGTTTTTAAATGTTAGGTTTAAATCTTGCGAAAACCTTTCTCCGCTCCCTCCCTCCCTCCTTCCCTCACTCTGCTCCACCCCCTGCTCTCGGCTACTCCTCTACTCTGCTCCCCTCTCATCTACACAGAACACAGGGACATAAAACTTGGTTTGTATACAGAAGAAATGAAGATGGAATTTAGGAAAGACAAAGGGTTTCATGGGGTGTCATAATTCTTTCACATTATTGTGTCATATATCATCATTAGCTAAAATATTTATCGGTATGATATTTTTGACTTTATCGTCCAGCACTAGTAGTAAGATCTGGTTGAGCAGAGCACCACCAAACGCATTTCCTGAGTTTATTTTAAAAGACGGAGGATCTACTCGTAACAGTTTAGGTAAAATGCTGTGAACACTTGATTCTACACAGTTCTGTGTGATTTTGAACCATTTTTTAACCTACATTGGTGCTTAAAAGTGCTTAGACTTGGTCATTTCCATATTGAGGAAAATCCACTGTTACATGTCTGTGAGTGTCTAAAGTGCAGTGCAGTCAGATTGTTTTTATTGTAGCATAAGGCCACAACGTAAAGTGTGAAAAGTGGTACAGTGCACTTTCCGAATGCAATGTATGTGAACCTTTTGCTTTGAGTGTCTGGTGTGACCCCCTATACATTTCTGGTCACTGTTGAGTATTCCTGCACATCAGCTTGGAGGAATTTACATAACATAACAGCTTCATCTCTGTTATGTTGGTGGGATTCCTCCAATGAACTGCTTGCTTCAGGTCCTTTCACAACAGTTCTATTGGATTAAGGCCAGGACATTGACTTGGACATTCCAAAATATTAAGTTTATTCTTAAAACATTCTTTAGTAGAATAACATGTGTGCTTAGGGCCACTGCTGCATAATCCACATTCTCTTGATCTTCAAATCATGGACAGATATCTTGATATTTTCCTTTAGCATTTGTATGTACGATTGAGAATTCATGGTTCCATCAATGATGGCTAGCCATCCTGGCCCAGATGCAGCAAAACAGGCCTAAACCATGATACAGCCACAACCAATTTTTAAAAATTATTATTATTATTATTATTATTATTATATTTTTTATTTAAACTTTTTACCATTTTCAAAAATGGAAGAAGATAAATATATATAGCTTTAAAATACGTTCCAACACAATTCAGTCCCACATAATCTGAAACCTGTAAAGAAAATGTCGTTTTCCAGATCTTTTTACAGATTATTAGGTCAAGTTAGGTCTGAACTTGCAAAAATTGCACATAGATTCACATTTGAAATAATACACAAAATTTTATAATTTCACACGTTAAAAAATGTTCATACACACATTCTCATTTGACCTGCATTTTTTGGTCAAAATCCATGTTTCTCATTCATATGCCTTCCAGTAGGGGAAATGAACAAACAATCAGATATGTAGCAAATAACATTTATTAATTCATAGATATATCTACTGGAAATACTTTGTTGGCTTTAATTACTGGATTATATCAAAGCTTAAACAGGCCTGCAAACATTTGCATGTGTAGATAAAGAGGGCAGCACAACTTAGAGTAAGCTTTTTAATAAAGTGGGCTTTGAGCACTTTTTGTGCTATAGCTGAATGTGACTTAACTGAGGTTTCACATGAGTTTTGTGTGTGGTCAGCGGCCTGTAGAGGGGCATGAGGGAGAACACCGAACCTAGAAAGATCAGAATTGAAAAACATATCATCTTGATGACCATAACTATGTACTATCTACAAATATGTTCTGGAAATAGTGCAACAATTACAGTAATCACAGAAACTCACCTTTGATTTGTAAACATTTAACTCTGCATGGATTGTCTTAAACTTTTTCTCCAGGTCTGCGTACTTGTCCATTAACTTTTCTCTGTCTTTCCTTTCCTTAAAGAAGTCCTCCTTATACACCAGAGCCTGACAAACAAAACAACATTGGTCACAATTAGATTAACTCTAAAGTAGGGCTTCAAATCAACTATTTTGGTATAATCTATTGATTATTGAACCAAATAATCGATTATCCTGATTATGAATCGTCCAATTCAAAAATAAATTATTTTGTAGATGTCACTTTAGATTTAGCTCGACCTTATATTTTGCATTTGCAAAGTTACAATAAGCAAAATAGAAATTAATAAATTAGTTAATTTATTTTGTTAAAAATGTTGTTTGTTTAATTAATTAATAATTAATTAATTAAATTAAAACTTCACATATTAATGAACTTTCCTGTTAATATAATATTTTCCAATATATTATCTCCTATTAAAATTTAAAATCAAGGATGTAAAATGTAGCAGCAGTAAAAAAATAAAAGTAAATCAGTTTTCCCTTAATATTAAAAAAAAATGAAACCAAACGGAAGACAGTAAATTTAGCGTTCGGTTTGAATGAATTCTGTGTTATTGTTATGTTTGACTTTAATTTTTAACAATCTGGCCAGAGCCATAAAATTGTCAACCCTCCTAAATTCATAGTGTAACCAGCAAACTGATTGGCTCTTTTTGTTGAAGACCAAGGCTGTATATGTAAAGAGAAGCCATGTTGCGAGTTATGAGGACACCATTCTTATTTTAGTGTTTGGTCTCAACTTGTGTCCATATGAAACTCCCACACCTCACACTAATACATCTAACTGCTTGCACAGCAGAGTGATAGCACTGCAGATGAGTGATTGCTGTTCATATGACAGACATCTGCTCAGTCTGTTTGTTTTCACTGCAGCTCTGTGTCAAGACTGAGGGAATTAAGTTTAAAATTATTAAGTACTTAATTAATGAATAGTATTAAGTAACAGGCAGTAACACCGTTTCTAGGTAGTGCAAGAAACGTGTGATGACTTCACCAACTAATCAACTATTAACTTAGTTGCCAACTAATATGGTCATCATTTTAACGGATTGAACAAGGCTGGTCCAAATCAAAGCTGGTCACAACCTGAAACATTCACACTAGTTGCTGGCAATGGTGGACAAACACTTTTTCACTTCAAACAGATGTGCCAAATGTTTGTGTAACATTTTCTGCCACATTCTCTTGATATAGGTCCACAACCTTACAACCTTACTTGTAAGGTTAACATTAAAAGCATTAGTACTGACACAAATTCATAAAATATTAATTTCACTGTTTCAAAAGTTTATTGAATGAATGAAGCATTATACTTCCCAACAGCTGGATATATTTATATCTATATCAGGATATAAACAGTCAAGGGCTGAGCTAATATCATTTATATTGTATAATCTCTAGTCATTTAGTTTGCAATGGATATGTGACTATATGGATATGGATATAATCTGTGACTTTGAAAGTCTTGTAGTGTATGAATGGGCATGTTGTGAGCGGACATGTTGTCTTTTGGAAATCAGTCACTGTTACACTTTAATTTCTGAAAGCAAGTTTATCACAGGCCTAATGGAACATCTGACAGCATAGCAGCATGGTCCTAATTTTAATTTCAACATCTTTTCAATAAATCAACCAAAATTCACACAAAATAAGAAAACCGGCTCTTAGGAGCAGCTATGTCACTTTCTATTTCTATGAACATTCTCTTGAAAAGGTCTATATTGAGTTTCAATCTTAATTCCACCACTACTATCCACCCCCATTTGCTCTCTCACATACATATTATATAAAGAAGAAATGAAGATCAAATTTTAATGTGTAAATATAGTAGAAGGAAAATGACAGAAGGAGAATGTTGTGGGGTATTCTCATTTTTTCACTCTGTATTTTTCACATTGTATTTTTCTCATTTTATTTTTCCCATCATATAATGAATTATATTGTATTGTATATCTTATATCACCATTCAGCTACATATCAGGATATCATGTTTGTCCATATTGCCCAGTCCTATATCCCACCTCTGCAACTCAGTATGGAAAATCAGTAAAATGTGTTTTGATTCAGTACCTGATGTCTCCAGATGTTCTCTTCTGTCTGTCTGCCCTTATGTTGCTCTACCAAGCTCTTTTGTGCCCTCTGCAGGACCTAAAGGCAAACCACTGCTTTAGACAAGGAACTGTATTCACTGTGTGTGTGTGTTGATCTTTAACTGTGTTAAAAATGTTTCAATTATTTAAAAAATCATCTTAAACAAAAGATTGCAACAATCAAGTCAATCAGTCTATAACAACAAAAGCTTGAATACAACAAAAAAAAATCCCCCATACAAATAAACATATATTCTGTGTCTGTTTGAATGTATTGAATACTTTCTTACTGCATATTGACCATGAACAGTTGATTAGTTTTGAGGGTAAAATGCTGTCAGTATGTAATTACTTTGGAATGTTGCTCTTCAAAATGATTCTTCCCTAAATGTAGTTGATTGGCTAAAATATGTTTGTGTGCAAAGTAATGTTATTTATTATATTATGACACATTATATGGACACCTGTTTCTGGTGTATTATAAAGAATCTATCCTGCTTTTGGTGGAGTAACTCTACTCCTCAGAGAAGGCTTGTTACTTGATTGTTGAGCATTGCCGTGAGCATTTGGAGACAAAAACATTAGTGAAATCAGGATGCTGGATGATCACCCCCTCACCTCATCCCCAACTCCCCAAAACTGTTGGATGGAGCCCCGTCAAAGTGGCGAAAGGCATGCATTACAAACAGAATTTGATGTCAAATTAACTTGAATAATTATTTAGATGAAACCTGTTATTCTTGTTTGCATAATCATTGTGACAATAGTCACCACAAATGGGAAATTCTGCTCCTTCTTTCTCCTACCATTCCTCAAAATAATGATTTGTACCTTATTAAGTCTCCTGATTTCATCGTCTTGCTGTCGCCCTCTGCAGGTCAGAGTGTGGCACTTTACCCTCAGTTTCTCTATCTCTCCTTCTGCCCACAGAATGCGGGACTTCAGCTCGGTCTCCTGTGAAACACAGTCAATTAGTAACTCATAATGATTCAAGAGTGAATAAAGTTCACGATAGCAATTCTTCCTCCTACTCTGTCACACTGCAAGTGTGACAAGAAGCTTTCCCTTCTTACACCACCAACACTGATGTCATTAAAGAGGTGGGTGAACAGTTTGGAGAGAAAAATTATGACACAAGACCCATTTAGAAAGTTTTCCAACTGTATTTTGAATGATGAATTAGAGGCTGTTGAATTGAAGGAGGTTTCTGTAATGAAAATGCCCATATACCGCCTTACAGGTGATTCTTATGGCAGCTGTTCAGTGTCCAACAAACATCTGAGAGATGACCGATGAATAACCATCATAATACACCTTTGCCTGAAAACAAACTGTACTGACAAAATATACTCTCTTCATGTTTTGGAATATATAATTTATTTGAAATAATCTTATTTATATATAATCAAACAATTATATATTTTTGTTTATAATTTATTTCAGGGGAAATATATTAAATATATATAAATATATTTTATATTTATTATATGTAAAGTAATATATTACGGGCCTTTATATTTACTATTAATGCTGTATTAGTGTTGTATGCATATTAATGGAGAGTTTATTGGAAGGGCCAAATGTGGTGAGAAAAGTACATGAGCAACAATTCTCACATAACTCATTTTCACCCATACACAACATGGTCCCTTTATTACGTATAGTTTATTTTTTTACTAATTTTGGTGCTTTATATCTGATCTATCCGGTGTTGACCAGAAGAACATGGTTCCCCTTTTGAGCCTTGGTTCATCTCAAGGTTTCTTTCTCCTAGCCTGTGAGAGTTTGTCCTTGCCACTGTTGCCTGCCAGCTTGCTCAACTGAGGCTTGGACCCGGATTTCTGTAGAGCTGCTTTGTGATTCCATTATTCTATTGAACTCCATTGTTGTAGAAAGTGCTATATAAATAAACCACATATTAACAACAATACATCTACTTATGCTATCACATCAATTACATGCAGATGATTTATTTGCTTTTTCGGAGAAACAATATCATTCTGTGATATTATTTGTTCATGTTCATATAATTTTAATAGTTTGAGCATGATAAATCTCTTGGTTTTTACCATTGTTTTCACATGATTTAAATTGCCACTAATAACCCACTTTGGACTACTACCGACTTCAGAGAAAGTACCTAACAATCCACTGGTGGTCCTTGCTCCACAGGTTAAGAAATCCTGTTTTTGTTACTGCTATAGTAAGGCACAGCGATTTTGCATAAAATAAAACATGCTGTATTTCAGTGTTTCTTAAGTGGTAACTACAGTACACTCATAAAGCATTTTGACATAATTTACAATAATGATTAATATTATCATACCACCCAGCACTGTGCCTTACCTTTCAAAACCCACAGTTCTAACACTGGATTGAGCTGACATTTACATCATCCTTTTCAAAGAACTGAAAATGGCAATGTGCTGAGTCACATCCGGTGTCGTTTAGTAAGGGTTATTCCTGCACACACTGTTCTACACACAATTCACATCACCCAGTCCTTTCATTCTACTACTTTCATTCAGATCAGATTAAAACAAAATAAAATAGATGTCTTCCTCAGATTATCTTCTAGTGACATTATTATTATTATTATTATTATTATTATTATTATTATTATTATTATTATATGAATGCATTAATGCTTTTTCAATGCTGATAAGATTAATCCAGATTAATCCATTTACTTGTGCTCTCTTTAGTGTCCAAAGTGAGAGAAGTCCTCTCTATTCTTCTTCTTCTCTTCTTTCCTTTGCTCATAGCTTTTTAACTTTCTCTTCATTTCTTTGATCTGAAGAAAAATCAGTTGCTAATCATAAACAGGGCTGAGAAGTAAGATTGTGTAAACGAGATTCTAGAGTCATTACCTGATGTTCAAAGAGCTCTCTCAGGGTGCTGTATTGTTCAGCCCATTTCTTATTGATGTCGAGAAGCTGATGAGCCCAAAAAAGAAGTGAAGTTAACAATAATAATGTTCTTGTTCTCTTGTGCATATTGATGTTTTGTATATAATTATGTCTTATAAACTGAAATGGCTGAACTATTTGTTTTTAGTAACAACATAAGGTTTAGTGACTTTAAATTCCAATACACTCAGTGACAAAAAACGCATCAGATCAGTATGCACTTAAGTCTCATACAGATACTGTATGTAAATGATCACAGGTGTTGTCTCATTAGACGCTGGTTTTTGGCAACACTGCCCTAAAAAGGGAACAGAGATCACTGCCTGATAGAGGTGCCTCTAAAATGCACTTTAATACATTTTGCCCAGTTGACAGTCTTTGAGAAGGTGCACATCATTGGACAGGATGGTCATTTTGATGAATTGCCCACCATCTAGGCCAGGGGTGTCCAATCTTATCCACAAAGGTCCGGTGTGGCTGCAGGTTTTCATTCCTGCCAAAATGGATCAGTTGTTTGAAATCTGGTCTGTTGATTAAATAAGTGAGGTCAGGTGTCACAAGTGGTTGTTTAGAATGAAAACCTGCAGCCACACCGGCCCTTTGTGGATTGGACACCTCTGATGTAGGCTATTCTGTCCAACCTGTTAGCATGTGAACCTGCATGCCTCCATGCTCAAACAAGGTACTAGAGCCTCATTTCAATTGTACAGTTTTCCTATTAAACTTTCACTGTAATACTGTAATCACAAACAAACTTTAAATTGATTACAACAACTTCTTCATTGGTGCATTATTTTTTGTCAAAGAGTATACATTAGCAGTATATCCTACATGTGTTAGCAGCATTTAACTCGGTCCTAAAGCTTGTGTGCAGCACAGTGTGGCTATTGGGCACTTTTTATGGTGGGCAGGGGTTAGAACGGGTATGGGATTAGCTATGGGATAGTTGGTCCACAGCTACACATTCCTCATGTAACCATGATGTGATCTGTGATGGAATAGCCTCCCTTCACATTTATTAGCTTTGGCTGCCCAAGATTTCATGGTTTGTCCCTCCACAGATCATGAGCAGCATACAAGCTGTTTTTGAAACACACACACACACTATGCTGTCAAGTTACTGTTCCATATGTCTCAGACTTGTGGCACTGTTATGAGATAACCAGTGTTGTAATTAGCACTTCATCGGAGAGTGACTATAGATTTCCAAATGAAATGCAAAATTGACTTTAATCCGAAAAGAGGGTCACGGAAAAACAGTCTGGTTCTTCTGCTTTTTCACCCTGGTAAGATACTTTTGATGTTGTCTCTGTTTCAGAAGTGGCTTGATATTAGGAATGCTGCAGTTGTAGCTCCTTTCCTGGGATGTCTGTGTGTGGTGGCTTGTGATGCACTGGTGACTCTTGTTGCATTAACTTTGCCAGACTGACCTGGATTATTGCTGGACACCTTTAGAAACTTTTACAACTCCATTACGAGGTGTCTAACATAATACTGGACACAATTCTGAGAGACACTACTTCTGTATGTGTAGGTCAATAAATATTGCCCATATCAGTCTATATTTTGAATCGTTTATTGTTCATGATAGCCTGTATCTTACTTTGTCGATTTGAAATATGACACTTACTTCTGGGTGCAACTATTTACACATATATACATATGTCCCACCTCGTCACTGTGTCTAAAAATAAATATGTTCATGTCTGGTAATTCTGACCTCTTTTTTTTCCCTCCTCAGGTTCTCTAGATTGAAGTTCAGCAAGCTCATTTCTGACACCTGCAAAACATACAACCAATCATGTCTCACTGTGAAATCTTATCAGTCAAATAAGAAAGGATGGAACAGTCATATCAGCACTGCTGTTTCAGTGCTGTGCAGATGAAGAGATGCTATTTTGAATTTCCAGTAATGAGAATGACAAATGAGACACACACACACACACACACACACTCACTGATACATATACTCACATGTAACCATTCACTCAAACACAAACACATATTTCCACCTATCTTCATTTTCCCCACTCACCTCAGAATCCGGTGTGTGTGGTGTATTGTGGTCTGATGGATTGCGGGCAGGATAACATGGCTTAATTAAAGGCCTTAGAATCGTGTCAAGCTCCTCACTGTCACACCTACAGAGGACATGGCAACAGGAGCAGAATATTTAGTGCTATGTTGAAAAAGACATCAGTGACCCCTGTGACCATCAGGGGGGTCAGTGTGTACACCATGAAGTATCTGGAAGTACAATAAACTGGAAGGGGATAAGAACACTGATAGCCTTTACAGGAAGGGCCAAAGTCACCACTATTTTCTGAGGCAATGCTCAGGATATTCTATGAGTCGGTAGTTGTGAGTGCTATCCAATATGCTGTTGCATGCTGAGACAGTAGGCTGAGGATGGCAGGTGCCAATAGGCTCAACAAACCAATCCGTAAGGTCAGTAAATTTGTGGGATTGGACCTGGACTCTTTGATGGCAGTGTCAGAGAGGAGGATGCAGTAGAAACTGCAGGCGCTTATGGACAATGACACCCACCCACTCTACCAAACAATGAGATGCAGGAGCATTTTTAGACTAATCCCACCTAAATGCTCCATAGGAGGTCATTCCAACCTGTGGCCAACAAACCCTATAACTCCTCCCTTAATGGGTGACCGCTACAAACCACTATGGTTCACTTGTACAATTTGTTAATTTTACATATCTGTGCAATATCTATTTATTATCATAGCCATTGGTTTTTTATTAAGTACTTTAACATGTATATAATTCCAAACTGTTTATTCTGTTGATTCAAAATGTTTATTCTGCTTACTCTGTTTGTTTTTATCTTTCTATTTTTATATTTTATAGAGATGGGAGCAGCTGTAAGAATGTATATATTTATTAAGGATTAAATTAAATTATATTTTGATTCACACACTGCAATGGGGAATGTGATACGGTAAAAAAGACATTTTCACTGTATCTGTATTTATCATATTTTATATGATAAATACAGGTATTTGATATCATATATTTGGACATGCAGACAAAGTGCTTCAGATTTTTTCATCCTTCTTTTCAGTAGGAACAGTTAAGAAGGTTTTTCAAAGGCTAAGAAGGTTTTTCTTCCTCCTGTAAAGCTGCCAGTTTTTACACAAGACTAACAAAATACTGAATCAAGCTGACATGCTCAGTGTATTGATGTCTGCGCAGGGTATGAGGATGGTGTGGTGTGGTGATGTGAAGGTCAGACTACCTGTCAGAGTCCTGTCTGTCCATGGTGCTCTCTTCTGCTCAGTCCTGCTCCGCTGTGATAGCAGCTCTACTGAAAGCAGTCGTTTCTGTGAAAGAGTTGCTGCAGCAGCAGCCTTCATTTAAGCTTCTCACACACCCACAAAACACACTCAGTAGGCTGTCAGAAAGTCCCTCTCAAGGTCAGAAGAGCATAGGCTTACAAATTTAAAGAGTTCAAAGTCTTAAATCTGAGTCTTCTGAATGTTGGAGACAGAGTATCTAATCATGTTGATTACTGATATGAATGCCCTGTTGGGATTCTCTTGAATCAGGATTGGATTTAAGGGGATTTGATCATCTTGTGTATAAAGACCTGATTAATATTATAATAATTCAATGCTGTAATATTTTCTACAGCATTCCTTTAATATGTAGTGATATTAAGACAGTTGACCACACAATGCTTCACCAGTAATTTTTTTAATAGAACAGGTGGAAAAGCCTTAGTAGAGCAGCCCAGACAGTGAGAACTAAATCCTGGGGTGGATTTTTACTTTCTGAACCTGGATTTTCCTCTCCTATTTCACAGGGATGTTATACAGCAGGTAGAAATGAACGGGAACTCTCCTGTTTGGGGACCTGGGGGTTCAGACAGCTGTGCTGGAGGCTTCTGGTGGCTTAAATCAACCACAGACTTTCTTTAAATTTGCGAGAGAGGGAATCCTGGAAAGGAAAAGTTGCTATATGTTAACCCACAAGGGGGGGTTTCTGCCACCAACACCCAGGTGAGGGTTCCCCCACACAGGTCAGTGCAGCTTTCCAAGTACAGGCATTATTGTCTCTGTTCTTTACCCCGCCCCCGTACTCACACAAGCCAATCACCGAGCAGAGCTTAACGGCGCTGTGCGTATGGAAGGAGACGTGCACGCGCGTTCCCCCGTGGGCGTGGTTGCGGGTGCGCACACCTCAAAACACTTCGCCACAGTTTCACGTTCCGGCTGAAGATGCCGGTAAATGAGACAGAAACACAAGCACCAGTGAAGACCCCCAACGAATACACGTGAGAAACGTGAACGCGCGCGCGCGTGTGTGTGTGTGTGGGCGGGCTGCGGGAAAGACCGTGCTGTAGCTCCTTGCTGACTCAGGGCTCTTTATTACAGGAAAGCAAAACTACACTTTTAATTTGTGAGAAATGGGAATGAAACAGCTTTATCACCCTACATGACTATATGGCAATAAAAACGTATATGTATAAGATTAGGTTAGATAGAACTTTATTGATCTCTTGGGAGGGTTCCCTCAGGGAAATAAAGGTATGATTAGTGAAATTAAAATTTCATTGAAAAGGTCTGTTTGTTCAAATTTCAGAATAAAAGTACTGATAATGCTGATACATAACAACAATAAAATATTTTTTTAACCATTTTGAGCATATTATTATCAATATTCTGGTCAATCTAAACATTACAGATAATTCACAATTATTGCATTTTCAGCTAACCAGGATCTCCTGAAAATATGAGCTCGTCTCAACTGGTCAGGGGTGTTATACCAGCTTGACCAGTTTAATTCAGTCAGGTATTATTTGGGCTGCTAAAATCCTACTAGAGCTCTATTTAGGCCACTGAACCAATCAATATATGGGTTGGACACTCTGAGGTCAAGATTAAGAAACTGTTTACAAACTGAAACCGATTTTCCACTTCGCTTTTTTCCTCATTTTTCCCTTATCGGTCTCCGTACCCGGGTGTCCTGGCAATGAAACCTGGAGTGTTTTTATTTTTCGTTTAGACACAATTATTCTACAAATCACTCAGAACAGCACTGATTAAAGCAGGTGAGTGTTCATTACACTTTGTGAGAGTTAAGACAGAGCCCACAATGAGCTCAAAACAGTGTGCAGTTAAAACGCATCACCAATAACATTCGATTATTATATCTGCTGCTTTTTTTTGTCTTCGCCAATATAAATGATTTATTATGACTACAGTGCTTTGAATTATACAGACCTTTCCAGCATATCTACCTTAGACACCCCAGCTCAGTGTTTCTCAGCCCTGTCCTAGAGGCGCACCCCCCTTCTCCCCTGCAACCCCCCTCACCCCCCCTCTCGCCCCCTCCCCCTTACACCCCCGATCCCCAGTCCCACCCTCTGCAGCCCTCCTCCCCTCCTCCCCTGCCCCGCCCCCCCTCTCCTTCCCCCCCGCCCCCTCTCCTTCCCTCTCCCCTCTCCTCCATATTTCTGTTCCAGGAATGGGTCCTGTACTGACGTATTGGGTCTGATTGGGCTTATGAGTGCTTGGACCCCCATGATTGCCACTTTCAGCTATATTTTCATAATTAAACCTGATAATTTTAATGAAGTGCGCTGTCATATAATTATATTTATAAAGTGATCTACTTCAAGCTTTGGTTTTAAAGTTGATACTGTGATTAGTAATCTATTCAGATTTTAATTAATAAGTTACAGTTTCTGGTAAAATGAAAAAGGCTTGCAATGTCACTTTACATGTAATTAATTTACATGCACCCTTGCAAAGTGATATGTCCATGGAATGGCACAACAAGTTTTCCAAAGGAGAGAAGAGCGCTGGAAACAGGTTTAAAGAAAAGCTTAAGACAAACATAATGTAATGTACATAATAGTCCCTTAGTAATATCATTCATAGTAGTGTTTTCCTTTTTTGTATGTATTAACTTTTATATAATTACACTGAAAACCCAAAAGTTATGGGACAGGAACTTGATATTGGTCCCATGATTTTTGCCATGACTCATGGGAACTAAAGAACACAGCATTGATCCAACAGGATATGTGTGAGGGTCTCCTGCATCGAATGTGGATATGATTTGTACCACAGCCACTTGTATGTTCACAGAAACAATTCAAGCCAGACCCCATTGGTCAAGATCATTACCACCAACTGCACTGTCCGCTGTGGGTGGTAATACCTTTCATAACATATTCCCAGGACATGACTCTGGGTATCAAGGAATGTTAAATGCCCACACAACTTTGGAATTAGAATTTCCCCATCTATCTGGCACCCATTATCATGCCCCACTCAAACTCCCCAATCAAAAAATCCATGTTGCCTTGTTATGAGCATGGTGGCCAGTGTTCAGCCTCACTCACAAGATAACACCTCACAACCTATACAAGTCCAGGGGTTTTTAATTAATATAGAATATGACATTTTACCCCTTTCAGTGAAATTGCAAGCACAAAGGAGCTTTTAAATGAAATTCTAATTTTATATCTACTAGTATACACACACACACACACACACACACACACACACACACACACACACACCAATTGGCCGTAACAATAACATTTAACATGATGACAACATGTCTTTGTTTCTAGTGTCTGTCTATAGGAGCACTTTGTGTAAGAGTCCATCTGTTACTCTGCATACAGGACCACAACAATCAAGTATTCTTTAAGTATTATTCATTCTAATCGCTTCAGTGATGCTGACATGGTGTTGGTGTGTTAGTGTGTGTTGCACTGGTACAGGTAGATCAGACACAGCAGTGCCGTTGGAGTATTTAAACCCCTCACTGTCACTGCTTTCGCCAGCAGTGTCCTGTTGGAAGTTTACCGTGACCATGAATGAAGGACTAGAGGATGACCAACTCAAACTGTGCAGAAACATAAGCTTCTGTCTCTGACTTCACATATGAATGGTGGACCAACTAGGTTTGAGTGTCTAATAGAGTGGACAGTGAGTGGACACGCCAACACATCACTACCATGTGTGTGTCACTGCAGTGCTGAGAATGACCCACCACTCAAATAATACCTGCAATGTGGTGGTCCTATGGGGTCATGACCATTGAAGAACAGGGTGAAAGGAGGCTAATGAAGTATGCAGAGAAAGACATGGTCTATTATTACAGATTGTTGTTAATCTGTTCTCTGCATACTTTGTTGGCGTCCTTTCAGAGCGATATAATAATGTTGACTGTATTGTAGCGCATTATGAAGAGGCAAGAGTCAAAGCCAGGAGCAGAAGATGACATTAAGAAAAAACCCAGAAGAACACCAACAGATTCGGAAATGGTGAGTACTGTTCTTCACACTGACTGTAGTCCTTTGCTCGGTTCAAGGTGAAGTTGAATTAAGGCCCTGTCCCCACATATGCAGATATTTTTTTAAAAGGATTTTAATGTTCTATTGCAAATATATAATGATCTGTTTAGAGTTAGACTCTATTTTTGTAACTTTCATAGTACATTACACAGGGAATAGTGTGTACTATCATCCTATACAGGACTAACTAGCTTTTCATCTCTGTGTGTACAGAAATATTTTCAAAAATAAAGGGAAGGATAAGATTTTTTTGTTTGTTTGTTTTGTTTTTGTTTTTTAATATCCAGATACATGTATGAGAAGTGTTGTGACTTCCTCTATTTCAACTCACTCTAATTTCTATTATACTGATGCTGCTCATGATAATTAAACACAATAGAGATTAAAAGTTAAGGACCATGGAAATATTTACAATCCTGCTTTGTGAAATGACCCTGAGCCAAGACAAGTTTATATATGTTGCACTAGGCCTGTCACAATAATTATGCTGTTATGACATTAAATAGTGTTTATTTGTTGGCGTATTTAACCATGTTGTGTTCAAATTCAAATCTTAGAATGTACTTGCTTTATTATGCTATTATTGTAATATCAGTGGCATAAAATGGTCTTAAATTGATGACTTCTATCACAAGGTATTGTTTAAACATACTTAGTTATCATTACATACCCATGTTTCACATTTTATACACAAAGGCAGCTCAGAGACAAAAAAGTGTCTGCCAAATAAAGCCTGATTAATTTTTTCCTAAATGTCATTTTTTGTTGTTTTCATATAGTTATTTTTTCATATTTTCTTTATGGTACATCAATTTATGGTAATGATAAATTATATGTTAAGCACATTTTATTTCTGAAAAATAGACCAAGGACACTCTGTGGGAAACAGAGCAATATATCCTGAACAGTTTGTTTTCTATTTTTATTCCTTTTTAGTTTCATAACAAAACCTATGTGCTGTGACTGAAATTAATCCCTATTTGGATTTTAGGACACTAGTGAGTATGTCACAATTTTCCTCTCATGCTGTGTTTAGATGTTAGGCTTTATGGTTGTAAGCAACATAATCAAAGATTATTCCATGAACAGCACAGACCTTTACTAACACAATTCAGAATTTCATTTTGTGTGTGTGTGACGTGCGTAAATGACGAGGAAGTCACTACAACAGTTCTACCACTACTTGGTGGAGTGAATAGTCTGTCCCTATATAGTGCAATACTAATGAGGGAATATGGATTTATTTCGGTCACAGCCATGGTTTCTTCAAGCCAGGAATGTATAACTGGACACCTGTAAACAATTAATTTTTCACAGGACAGCTGTTGACAGGCTGATTGCATGTTTCTGTTCTAGGCTGATAGACCGGCTTCACCTATTCCCAGCTTTGCACCCTTGCAAAGTGATATGTCCATGGAATGGCACAACAAGTTTTCCAAAGGAGAGAAGAGCGCTGGAAACAGGTTTAAAGAAAAGCTTAAGACAAACATAATGTAATGTACATAATAGTCCCTTAGTAATATCATTCATAGTAGTGTTTTCCTTTTTTGTATGTATTAACTTTTATATAATTACACTGAAAACCCAAAAGTTATGGGACAGGAACTTGATATTGGTCCCATGATTTTTGCCATGACTCATGGGAACTAAAGAACACAGCATTGATCCAACAGGATATGTGTGAGGGTCTCCTGCATCGAATGTGGATATGATTTGTACCACAGCCACTTGTATGTTCACAGAAACAATTCAAGCCAGACCCCATTGGTCAAGATCATTACCACCAACTGCACTGTCCGCTGTGGGTGGTAATACCTTTCATAACATATTCCCAGGACATGACTCTGGGTATCAAGGAATGTTAAATGCCCACACAACTTTGGAATTAGAATTTCCCCATCTATCTGGCACCCATTATCATGCCCCACTCAAACTCCCCAATCAAAAAATCCATGTTGCCTTGTTATGAGCATGGTGGCCAGTGTTCAGCCTCACTCACAAGATAACACCTCACAACCTATACAAGTCCAGGGGTTTACAAGCTGTACCTTGAGGTAACACCACTTCATAATCAGTTTACATACAGATATCTCATGATATTTGGCATATTGCTAACAATCCTTTCAAGAGAGAAACATGAACACTGAGCATTTCCTAGCATACACACGAGGGTTCTTAAGTGAAGAAAATGGTTCTATATAAAACCATTAAAACTTCAAGGACCCTTTGCA
This sequence comes from Acestrorhynchus altus, assembly GCA_034509495.1. Lineage (NCBI taxonomy): Eukaryota > Metazoa > Chordata > Actinopteri > Characiformes > Acestrorhynchidae > Acestrorhynchus > Acestrorhynchus altus. The sequence goes on along the minus strand of CM067503.1, from coordinate 7,932,740 downwards.
TAAATAAAATGTTATTTGCATCTTGAAAGGATCCTTAATAATGAAGAATGTGCTGTACATTGTTCTATATAGAACATTTTTGAAAAGAGTTCTGTGTAGCACAAAAGGTTTTATTGTTACAGCATTAAACTTGTAATAATGAAACCCTTTTTGGTACTGTACAGAATCCTCTTCAGAAAGCACATTCTCCATTAACATAAAGACCCCAAAGAGTATAAAGATGCAAACAATTCTTTATTCATGCCAATTCATTGAGTGTTGATTATTCTACATAGAAGCATGTTATTTAATGAAGAACCCCTGAAGAACCATCCTGTTTATGTATTTACAAGGCCTGATTCTTGCCAAATGAGTTACTTAGAATTGACCAAGGATGGTGCCCAAACGTTTGCTTCATGTTGTTTTCTTTTTTTGTTATTTTTGAAATTGTAAATATTTATATAAAATGTCATCTTGCTTAAAATATTTAAGGATTTTTTTATGTTAAAATTTGTTTTACTTAACTATTTACAGCAACAGCATTTCTGAGTAGGGATGCCAATATTTGTGCCTGCCACTATATTAATAACTCCAGTTTCATAGTGTTAAATGTCTGCATGCTTTTTCAGAACCTGTTAAGATAAAATAATCCTTTTATTATTCCCACTGGGGGAAATTTGCATTGTTACAGCAGAATACACAGATGCTCATTATACAAATGCAAAATATAAGCCTTGATAAATAATTAAATCTGTTAGCAGAAAAAAATAAACTATACAAATGTACAGTTTACGCATGTAATTGTTTGGATATTGCACATTGTTTGAACAGGTACTGACTATAGTGCACAGAACCTGTGCATATACTGCAGTTGTACCATTCTGTCAGCAGCAAATATTGCATATCAATTAGATGTAGCAAACAGGATATGGGTCCATGTGGTGTAGATGACCAGTTGAGATGTGCGTGAAGTCCTCAGAGTAGAGTCTGAAGAGGAATGGGGCCAGGACTGTTCACTGTGGGGCCACTGTGCTGCAGAGCAATGTTTCTGACACACAGTCCTTAAGTCTGTTTGTGAGGTAGTTTATTGTCCAGTTGATGAAATTTTCAACCACTAGCAATAAAACGTGAAATGTGATGAACTTCAGTGCACAGTTTTTGATGAAAAGAAATGGCTCAATGAATGAGTTCTGTCTGTGTGTTCTGGGTTTAGTACTGACGAAGACAGACCTCAGACACCCTCATGTAGCTTTGTCTCTATGAAGAGTAACAAGTCAATGGACCCACCACTGAACTTTGGTCAAGAAGAAAAGAGGAGTAAGGAACTTTGGCAGATCTCAGCAACAGCAGCAGAGGAACCCACACTACCAAACCTGACAGCAGAACAGGAGGAGAGACGATGCCCAAAGCACTGCCTACATATGGAAGTGTTTTGCAAGACAGACCAGATATTTATCTGTAAACAGTGTGCAGTTACAGAACATCAAGGTCACAAAAAATGCTACACAACAAGATCCAAGGTAAGAGATTACTTTCAACTGCAAATATTCAAGAAAACCTTTTAATGTAGTTGATAAATGCAATGCAATACATGCATTGTTGTGTTTTACAGCAAAATGTAATGCAAGATGTTTTTTATAATCATGTAAATTGCATGTCCAAAAAAGAGAACATTGATCTGCAAAATCACCAGACCTCAATCCAATTCTCAATTTTGGACACAAGTTGAGATCCTTAAACAGGCTGAAAAACAGGCTTACCAGTTTTTGGAAGAGTGGGCTAAACCTGTCTGTTTGCAGTATATTTAAGTTGTGTTGTAGTGATGTCTGCATGGCCACTTTTTAATCATTCCCATGAGGGAGATTAACTTAACATAAAAATTAAAATATCTTGTCTTGACAACACAGAAAATATTCACAGCACTTCACATTTTGCACATTTTGTTATGTAACAGCCATATTCCAAAATGGGTTAATTGTTTTTTTGGTCAAAGTTCTACACACAATACCCGACAATGACACAGTGAGAAAAGTTTGTTTGAAATATTTGCAAATTTATTAAAAATAGAAACACAAAAATATGCCATGTACGTAAGTATTCACAGCCCTTGCAGTGACACTCACATTTGAGCTCAGGTGCATCTTGTTTCCACTGATCTTCCTGGAGAAGACCTGTGGTAAATTCCATTGATTGGACATGATTTGGAAAGGCCAAGATTACGAAGGAGTGGCTTCAGGATAACTATGTGAATGTCCCAGCTACTACTATTCAACTATGTGAATGAGTGGCCCAGCCAGAATCCAGACTTGAACATAATTGAACATCTCTGGAGATTACTAAAAATGGCTGTGCACTAACACTCCCCATCCATTTGATGGAGTTTGATAGGTTCTGCAAAGAAGAATTGGGGACACTTTCCAAATACAGGTGTGCCAAGCTTGTAGCATTATACTCAAAAAACTTTAGGCTGTAATTGTGGGGTATTGTGTGTAGAGGTTTGAGGGGAAAATGCATTGAATCAATTTTGAAATAAGGCTTAAAAATAACATGTGCAGAAAGTGAAGTACTGTGAATACTTTCTGGATGCATTGTATGTAGTGTATTGTTCATTAATGAGCAAGGGACAAAAAGGACAGGACTAAGTGATATCATTACATGGCATGATTCACACTGTTATTAACAATCTCATGAAATGCATTTATTGAGAAAATACTTAATAATACACAAAAAAGTATGTCTATGACTACAATATGTCGATTTCAGTTTTACAGATACTGAACTTCAAATGCAAAAAGCAAGTCTCATTGTTTGAAGAACTTAAACATTTATTCTGGGAAATTTCTGTAGATCATTTAGATAGGTCCCTGTAAAAGCCTTTCTGTGATAGGTTAACTTGATTGGATGGCTCAGGTCTGTTATGGTAAAGTGTCAGTTTCAGAATGCTCTTGCAAGCACTTTGTAAACACGTGTGAAATAGATGTACACAAGGTAATGCAATATACCAGTATACTATACTATACTAATGTGAAGAAAAACATTTAATAAAATACCATATCTGTAACATCTATCATCTTCCTGATCAGGGGACAGATTCACAAAAGAATATGAAGGTTCTTTATAAGATAACTTGGAGAAATACAGTTATCTATCTGTTCATGTCTGCATAACCAGATTAGCATTAATCACTAATATGGAACTTTTTTTTTTTTTTTTTAATGACATGTTCTTGCTTTGTCTTTCTTAAATGTCCCACAGGAGCTCGATACAGCAGGTCTACTTGAGCAAACATTGAATAACATAGACAAGGAGGAATTCATCAGTTATCTGTGCCAAAACTACCCAGAATGCATCGAATCTTCTCCGAAAATTTATGATGTCCAAGGTCTTGGAGCACTCGTGCTGGAAGCATTTGGCTCAGAGGGGACCTTAAAGGTAGCTCTAAAGTTCATGTTGGACAAAGGTAAGAATTTTCTTTACTATGTCTTATTACAGAATAGACTATTGCTCACATACCAGATTATTATCATCTTATCCTCTTGATCCAGTTCAGGGTCTCAGTGGTAATAAGGCAAGCCCAGGCTTACATAGCAAAATTTACTAGCCCCTGCTGAAGGATCACCAAGCTCTCCTGATTTTACAAAAGTGTTCTGAAAGGAAGTGAAAAAATCTTCACTGATTTTAAATATCTTTGTTTCTTTAGGGAGGCATCTTAAGAACATCCAAGATCTTGTTAAATATAAACTACAAAATCATCTTAAGTTTCAATTTGAGCATCTACATGAAGGGATTGCTCATGAAAGTAATGCAGTCCTTTTATGTGACATCTACACTGATCTCTTGATCATAGAAGGAGGAAGTGGAGGTGTTAATGAAGAACATGAAGTCAGGTTGGTTGAGGAAGCACTGAAGAATGAAGACATTCTAAAGAATGCCATAAAATGCAGCAATATCTTTAAATCTTTACCTGGACAGAGAAAACGCATCAAAACTGTGCTAACAAAGGGCATCGCTGGGATTGGAAAGACAGTCTCTGTGCATAAATTCATCTTGGACTGGATAGAAGGAAAGGAAAATCAGGATATTCAATTTGTCTTCCCACTCCCTTTTCGTGATCTTAATTTGAAGGGCAATGAGCAATACAGTGTAATTCAGCTTCTTCATCAGTACTTTCCAGAACTCAGAGAATTACAATCTATCAACAACGATGATGTAAAAACCCTGTTTATTTTTGATGGTCTGGATGAGTGCCGGCTTCCTCTTGAGTTCAAGAACAATGAAATGTGCTGTGACCTGACAAAGAAAGTGCCTGTGGACGTGCTGTTAACAAATCTTATCCAAGGGAATATGCTTCCTTCTGCTCTCCTCTGGATAACCTCCAGACCAGCAGCTGCCAGTCAAATCCCTCCTGAATGTGTTGACCGGCTTACAGAGGTCCGAGGGTTTAATGACACAGAGAAGGAGGACTACTTCAAGAAAAGGTTCTGTGAACCAGGCCTTGCTGACAAAATTATTGCACACATAAAGTCCTCAAGAAGCCTCCACATTATGTGCCACATACCAGTCTTCTGTTGGATATCTGCTACAGTCCTGGAGAAGATGTTGGACAAGGCGGACTGTGCAGAAGTGCCCAAAACTCTGACTCAAATGTACACCCACTTCCTCCTCCTTCAGACACACTTTAAAAACAAGAAATACTATGGAATGATTCAGGGTAACATGAATCTGACAGAATCTGACAAGGAGATGATCACAAAACTGGGCAAACTAGCATTTCTGCAGCTGAAGAAAGGAAATCTAATTTTCTACGAGAAGGATCTGAAAGAATGTGGCATTGATGTCAGCAAAGCATCTGAGTACTCTGCAGTTTGCACAAAAATCTTCAAGGAAGACTTTGGACTCTACTGGGAGAGGATCTTCTGCTTCATACACCTGAGTATTCAGGAGCACCTTGCCGCAGTGTATGTGCATCTCACCTTTGTGAACAATAACATGAACATACTAAGTGAAGACACAGAGAATCAGAGCAGTCAAGTGAAGATGTCACATTTGCACAAAAATGCGGTGGACCAAGCCTTGCAGAGTGAGAATGGACACTTGGACCTTTTCCTTCGCTTTCTTCTTGGTCTCTCACTTGAATCCAATCAGATTCTTTTGAGAGGTCTCCTGACCAAAAGTTGTGAAACAGAGTTTGAAGAGACTGTGAACTACATAAGGGAGAAGATCAGAAATGAGTCTTCAGCAGAAAGGACCATCAATCTGTTCCACTGTCTGAATGAACTCAATTACAACTGCTTGGTGGAAGAAATCCACACTTTCTTGAGATCAGGCAAGCACTCACAGACAGAGCTCAAACCTGACCAATGCTCTGCTCTGACTTATGTTTTGCTAACATCAGATGATGTGATTGAAGAATTTGACTTAAAGATGTGGAACACATCTCTTGAAGGATATCAGAGGTTGTTGCCAGTTGTCAGAACTTCACGAAGAGCCAAGTAAGTTTCAATGCCCTGCTCAGTATCACAGCATCATTTTAACCTACCAAAGTTTCTGTATAGTCTTGTAAAGTCCAGTTGTGTATAGACCAGTTAACATACAGTCTTCCTGATCCATTTCATTTCTATACCTAAGTCTAATCTTTCACAGTCTTGCTGGGGCGAGTCTCAATGATGAATCATGTGAAGCTCTTGCTTCAGCACTCCAATCATCAATCTCGCACTTGACAGAACTGGACCTCAGCTTCAATGATCATGGAGATCTAGGAGTCAAGCGCCTCTGTGCTGGGCTCTCGGGTCCAAATTGTAAGCTAGAGAAACTGAATCTCAGCTACAACAAATTAGAAAATATAGGAGTGAAGTTGCTCTGTGACTGCCTTATGAGTCCTCACTGTAAACTGCAGACACTCAGGTGAGTATGTAAGTGGTGCTAAGATTTTTTGAAATAAGGAGATATTCCTGTCTGAAAAGACTTTGAGAGAATGGGGAAAAGAAACTTGTAAACAAAATATCCATTAAAGGTTTTTATAGTTTCTTCTTGATTTCTTTTGTTAGATTTTTTGAGACCATTATCTAGCTTTTTTGAAAGACAAATATAGGTAGGTGTGAATGTGAAATGTTCTTTTCATTGATATTACTTTTTTGTGAGTATCTGAAACTATATCTCATATGTGAATTTTGAGGAAATTAGGAAAAAGCCTACTGTCTCACAAAATTAGAATACCAACATTTTTTTTATTACACTTTATTATACTATATAGTGCATCCAGAAAGTATTCACTTTTTTGCATATGTTATGTTACAGCCTTATTCCAAAATGGATTATATTAATTTTTCCCTCAAAATTCTACACATAATGCTTCATGATGACAAAGTGAGAAAAGAGAAAAGCTCAGGTGCATTTTGTTTCCACTGTTCTACCTTCTCTCCAGCTTGATTGGAGAACACCTGTGGTAAATACAGCCATGAAGTCTAAGCAATGGTCTGTAGACCTCCAAGACATCCATAAATCCATCATCCATAAATGAAAGAAGTTTGCAGCCACCAAGAATCTTCAAAGATCTGGCTGTCCACACAAACTGAGTGATCGTGTTAGGAGGGCATTAGTCAGGGAGGTAATCAAGAACCCAACCGTGACTCTGACACAGCTACAATGTTGCTCTGTGGAGAGAGGAGGACATTCTAGAAGGTCAACCATTTCTGAAGCACCCCACTGAGTGCATGTATGGTAGAATGGCCAGATGGAAGTCACTCCTCAGTAAAAGGCAAATGACAGCCCATCTGGAGTTAAGATAACAAAGGAGTGGCTTTGGGACAACTCTGTGAATGTCCTTGAGTTTCCCAGACGTGAACCCAATTGAACATCTAGAAATGGCTGTGCACTGACTCTAGTAAAACAGGTGTACCAAGCTTGTAGCATCATACTCAAAAAGACTTGAGGCTGTAATTGCTGCCAAAAGTGCTTATGTACATGTTATATTTATGTGTTTTAATTTTACATACATTTGCAAAGATTTCAAACATACTTATGACTCATTCTGTCATTGTGTGTAGACTTTTGAGGGGAAAAATGAATTTAATCAATTTTGGAATAAAGCTGTAACATAACAAAATAAGAAAAAGTTAAACGCTGTTAATACTTTCTGGATGCACTGTGTAATATATATGGTCTAAAATGACATTTATAGATGACATTATGGACACAATGAACATTTTTATGAATTCTTTGAGATGCACTACATATACATTATATGTGAATTAATTTGTAACACATCAGTATTATGGTTTCATCTTTTTTCAGGTTGGCTGGAACAAATTTTTCAGAACAATCTTGTGAATTGATGGCCTCAGTTTTCCAGACTGCTAGCTCAAACCTGAAGGAACTGGATTTAGGTTGCAGTAACATAAAAGATTCAGGAGTGAAGCTGCTTTCTGCTGGACTCCTAAGTTTTCACTGCAAACTAGAGAAACTTAGGTAAGCGTAACATTTTTTTGTTTACTCAATGCTAATCATGTATGTTTAGAAAGTCACAAAAGGATATACTGCATTTTATACTTCAGAAGTAATTAATTCTGAGTAAACCTAATAACCAGTGACCAGAAATTGTGGAACCTACAGCAGTACAGTGTTTTACTAGCCTGGAGTTAAAACATTAAGGTCCTATCCACAACACACATAAATGAGTATTTTTATGTATTTTGGCCTCCTGTCCACATGAAACATCTTTTCCAAACTGCTCTCGAAGGTGCAAGTTTTTGAAAGCTCTTTCAGTAGTATTGTGTGGACAGGGAAAACAGAATCCAATTTACACATCTGATTTACCTAATCGGCTAATTATCATGTTTACTTGGTGTGCTGGGGTAGGAAAATCTACTACCAGTGCTGGACAAAAAAAAGAATGACAATGTTTTTCTCATAATATTGGCTGCAACAATATAATGCAGTTGATGGCAGACCATATAAAGATAAACAAACCAAAAACAAGATGCTCTTCATGTTATACAGGTTGGACAGATGCGACCTGACTCACAAATCTTGTGAGGCCTTAACAGCTGCCCTACAGTCACCCAACTTATGCCTTAGAGATCTGGATCTGAGCTACAACAAGCTAGGAGACTTGGGCATGAAGCACCTCTGTGTCGGACTTACACATGTTGACTGCAAACTGGAGAAACTTGATCTTAGCTACAACAGCCTTGGTCATTCTGGAGTAACACATGTCTGTACTGCACTGATGAATCCAGACTGTAAACTAAAGTGCATAAGGTATTTATATTTATATATAAAAAATTCAATTCATATTCATTTATTCAATTAATAAATTGATTTCATATTACATAATACCTTAGATTCTGAACAGTGACAATGTATTTACTTGCAGATGTGAGTGAATATGTTCATTAATGCAAAAATTCTTAATAATTACCAAACCATTAATGGTGTTATAACAAGCTGCTATTGTTTTTCTTCAGACTTGCTGATGTTGGTATCCTGGATGAGTCATGTAAAGGTCTTGCATCAGTCCTAGAGTCTTTAAATCCACACCTGAAAGAAATAGATCTCAGGAACAATTACTTGGGAGACTCAGGCATAAAGTTGCTATGTTCTGGACTGCAGATGCCAAACTGCAAACTAGAGAAGCTGAGGTGAATGTTTTAGAATGAGCTTTGTGTGTATTTGTGTATATTTTCTTAAATTACAAAGTTTAGTTAATAAAAGGACCACATTTTAGTATATAACTTGAATCCCAAATTAATGTTGATGAAAATGTATAATACAAGGAGTGTGTGATCTATACAGTGAAGGAAATGATTATTTGATTGCTGATTTTATAAGTTTGCCCACTGACAACGACATGAACAGTCAATTTTAAGAGTAGGTTAATTTTAACAGTGAGAGATAGAATATCAAAAATAAAATCCAGAAACTCACATTGTATAAATTTATTTGCATTTTGCAGAGAGCAATAGGTATTAGATCCCTCTGGCAAAAAGACTTAATACATGGTGGCAAAACCCTTGTTGGCAAGCACAGCAGTCAGACGTTTTTTGGAGTTGATGAGGTTTGCACACATCAGGAGGAATTTTGGTCCACTCCTCTTTGCAGATCATCTCTAACTCAGTAAGATTTTGAGGCTGTCGTTTGGAAACTTGGAGCTTCAGCTCCCTCCATAGGTTTTCTATGTGATTAAGGTCTGGAGACTGGCTACGCCACTCCATGACCTTAATGTGCTTCTTTTTGTGCCACTCCTTTGTTGCCTTGGCTGTATGTTTTGGGTCATTGTTGTGCTGGAAAACCCTGTCCTGGCAGAGGGTAAGAGGTTGTCACTAGGGATTTTACGGGATATGGCTCCATCCATTCTCCCATTGATGTGGTGAAGTAGTCCTGTGCCCTTAGCAGAGAAACACCCCCAAAACATAATGTTTCAACCTCCATGCTCGACAGTGGGGATGGTGTTCTTTGGGTCATAGTCAGAATTTCTCTTCCTCCATACACAGACAGATGAGTTAATGCCAAAGAGCTCAATTTTTGTCTCATCTGAACACAGCACCTTCTCCCAATCACTCTCAGAATCCTCCCGGTATTAATTGGCAAACTTCAAACAGGCCTGCACATGTGGCTTCTTGAGCAGGGTGACCTTGCGGGCACTGCAGGATTGTAATTGAATCCACTACAGCATAATGTGTTACCAATGGTTTTCTTGGTGACTGTGGTCCGAGCTGCTTTGATATCATTAACAAGTTCCCCCCTTGTAGTTTTAGGCTGATCTCTCACCTTCCTCATGATCAAGGAGACCCCAAGGGGTGAGATTTTGTATGGAGCCCCAGATTAATGTTGATTGACAGTCATTTTTTACAGTCTTATTATTGCACCAATAGATGTCTCCTTCTCACCCAGTGTCTTACTTAGGGTTTTGTAGCCCATTCTAGCCTTGTGCAGCTCTATGATCTTGTCCATAACATCCTTAGAAAGCTCTTTGGTCTTGCCCATGTTGTAGAGGTTAGAGTCTGACTGATTAATTGAGTCTGGGGGGTCTTTTATGCAAGTGACAATTTAAGACAACTGTCTTTAATGCATGAAATGAGTTGATTAAGAGCGTCTAACTGGTCTGTGGGAGCCAGAACTCTTAATGGTTGGTAGGGGATCAAATACTTATTTCTCTCTGCAAAATCAAATACATTTTTATAATTTATACAATGTTTTTCTGGATTTTATTTTTGATATTCTATCTCTCACTGTTAGAATTAACCTACCCTTAAAATTATAGTCTTTTCATTTCTTTGTCAGTGGGCAAACATACAAAATCAGCAAGGGATCAAATAATTATTTCCTTCACTGTATATCTCTCTTTCATTTTGCAGTCTGTGCTGGTGTAACCTAACAGACAGATGTTGCCCAGATATAGCATCAGCACTGAGTTCCTCATGTTGTTTGATAGAACTGGAGCTAAAGGATAATGACCTGAGCGATTCAGGAGTAAAGCATCTTTGTGCTGGTCTTCAGGATCCAAAATGCAAACTGCAGAGACTGAAGTAAGAAATGATAATGTTAAACCAGTAAAAACATGAATAAATAACATTAAAACAATAAAAAAAAGTGCTATTTTTGTCTCATTAGTCTTTCAGGTTGTTGTATTACAGAGGAGGGCTGTTCTGCTCTTAGATCAGCTCTGAATTTTGAACATTCACAACTAAAAGAGCTTGATCTCAGCTACAACCACCCTGGAGAATCTGGAGTGAGGGAGCTGTCCAGTATACTGGATAATCCACACTATAACCTGGAGAAACTGAGGTGAGCAGTAGAAAGATTGTCTTATGTCCACACACTCTTTAACAATTTTGACAATCAAGATTTAATGAAAAAGAGTAAAACATTTTTTGTAACTCTTAAAACTTTTTAGGACTTTTAAGCTCCTGGAGAGATACACTCTTGTAAAACATAGTTCTCATAGTTTAATTCACTTGTTAAAATTATGTTTGGATGTCTAGGGTTGGAATAGTCTTAGAACCCGACATTTTGAGTTCTGGTTGTTTGCAAAGGCTTTCATTTACATTGCATTTACATTTACGGCATTTAGCAGATGCCCTTATCCAGAGCAAAAGTGCTTTGCTGTTCACTCAGGAAATATCCTTAGCTAGTAGAATCAAGAGATTCCTCACGCTTAGATCCTGTTGAATACTCCTGAAACAGATGAGTCTTCAGTCTCAGGGACTCAGCTGTTCGGACTCCCGAACAACAGATTTTGCCAGTTTTACTTAACCTGGTGGAAAGACTCTTGATTCTGAAAGGTGTCCAATTTTTAATGGTTTAAAGCAAAGTAGAAGCACTCCTGTACCATTACTAGTTTTTGAATAGAATCTATGAAGTATTTCATACTAAGAACAGGTATCACAGCTCTTATTGCATTTCTGTTCTTTATATAGTGTGGAACACGGTGGGCAATGCAGGATCAAACCAGGACTGAAGAAATGTAAGTTTACATTCTTTGAATAGATTAACATTTAATTTTACATTTATGGCATTTAGGAGACACCCTTATCCAGAGTGACTTACAAGCTAGTAGATTACAGAATATAGACTGCTGCTCTCTACAGACTATGCCCTATTAAGTGTGACAATGTTTATCTGTGTCATATCTGTTTATCTTTATGCAAACTGCTAAATTACTTCTCCATCAGTGAATACTGTTTTTTTAGTATCCAGTTGCCTAATCTGGGAGGGGAATATTTTAACTTTTATCTGCCTTTGTTAATCTTGAAACAGAATGAAAACATGCTCATGCAGATTGGAGGTTCTTGCACTACATGGGCATGCAGTTTGAGCACATGCTTCCTGCAAAGACAAAATATGGAGCACTGTGGATCAAAAATGAAATCTATATGAAGAGTTAATGATTACAGTAACTGGTCTTCTCATTTATAATGTTTCTGGGCTGACGTACTGGAACATTTCTCCTTTTCACAAACAGCCCATGTCCATATGAGACTCACACTAATAGAAAATTGTTCTCCACTCACACACCAGACCGATGGCACTGCAGAGGTGTGGCCATTTAACTGACTTAATTAACTTAACTGTTAAAGTATTTGCCAAATAATTTGGTTGTTGATATAAGTTGAATAAGACAATTAGTGCCCCCTACACACTTATGTATTTTTGAAGTTAGAGAGCAAGTGTTTGTTAAGGGCGTGTGTATGTATCATAATTGTGTAGGAACACACAAAAGTACACAAATCGTAATCAAGAGTTAAGTCTTTAGCTTTTCTGATAGTCTGTGCTTTATTTTGGGCCACTGTTTCTGCAGATGCCTGTGAGATCACACTGGACCCCAACACTGTACACAGAACGCTGTTTTTAAAAGGGAGGAACAAGGTGACTTTGACTGAAGAGGAGCAGCCTTACCCCGACCATCCAGATCGGTTTGAGTACTATGCAGAGGTTTTAAGTCGAGAAACCTTTAGCAGAGCTCGCTTCTACTGGGAAGTAGAGTGGACTGGGGATGTTATATATATAGGGGTAACGTACAAAGGCATCAACAGGAAAGGTCGTGGGAAAGACTGCAAACTGGGCAGGAACAACAAATCATGGATTTTGTACTGGTCTACTCACTATGGTTATTGTGCTGGTTATAGTAATAAGGAGATTATGGTACCTCCTCCCCCAAGCTTTTCCAGAAGGATGGGGATCTATCTGGACTGTCAGGCTGGCACAATCTCCTTTTATATAATTTCTCCTGAGAGGGTGTATCACACCTACACCTTCCACACAGTATTCACAGAGCCCCTACATGCAGGCGTCAGGGTTTATAACAACAATGACACAGTCACTTTCTGTGATCTTGTTTAAGTCTAGTAAACAGCAAGGTCCCTTTGAAAGATCATGGCTGAGGCTTAAATGGGAGACAAATGGAATCTATTTACTGTATTTTTATTTATTTATAATATGTAATAAAAGTACATAGTGAAGACATTAGTAATTAGTTTTATGGGCATGTGCTAAATACTAAATATGAAATCATTGTCTTTACTTTGCCTTTGTGTGAATCCAGGGACATTACATACATTACCTTCCATTAATCCTTTGTCCAGATGCTCTTGAATAAATGCATTCAATAAATGTACAAAAATATTGGGATGCCTGCTTATTCATTGTTTCAATAAAGAGTTTATCCTGCTTTTGTCTGAGTAACTGTCTCTACTGTCCAGGGCTTACTACTAGATTTTGGAGCATTTTTGCAAGGATTTGATTGCATTCAGCAACAAGAGCATTAGTGAGGTGGTGAATAATCGCCACCCCACCTCATCCCCAACTGTCCCAACTCAATTAGCACTTTGAGTGCAATAGCAGTAGTTATTGTATTGTAGTTGCTGTAATTCATTTTTAGGAATATAAAACTTCAGTCCCTAATTAATTAGTGTGCTAGCTAGCTGTGTATATCAAGAATTAGTTATAGTAGTTAGACATAGCTGACAAACTAAATGTTCTCTGTGACTTTCTTTGATAAATTTAAGATATTATAAATAGACAGATAAAATGCTGTATTCTGTTTTTATGGTTAGTTCTGGCTGTGTATGCTGTTGTTCTTGCCACAGCAGCACATTTTTCTCAAACACAAAGTAATTATATCACTTGAAATGTAATAAAAAATAAAATGACAGTTTAATTTTTGAATTAAATGTGTTTTAATTTTTTGAGATTCACTAGTATAAATATAGTCCTGGAGGATTCTCTGGTTCTAGCCCCAAGGTGATAGTGTACAGCATCCACTTAACCTGTCAATTAACAGAAACATGGACGAAGGTAAGAATCTGAGACACTGTGACAAGAACCTACTTGCAATGTTCAAGATGAATGTGTCAGAAAATCTCCAAAACAGACAGATCTTGTGGGGCCAGTGCCTTCCAAAAATGTTCCCAGAAAGTACAGTCTTGTGTAATGGGCATCCAAAGCTCAGTGATGCTCATGGAGGTCCCACCTCACAAATTTCAGGACTTAAAGGATCTGTAACTTTATTCTTGGTGACAATACCAAAGGAAATCTTCAAAGGTCTTGTGGAGTTCTTGCCTCAACAGGTCAGAGGTGTTTTGGTGGCATGAGGTGGACCTACACAATATTAGGGAATAGGGAGCCATTTCACAGCCATGGTGTAAAATCTGCAGAAAATATTGAGTGTAGAAGATTTGTATTTATTTTCACTTAAAAAGTCAGAACCTGTCCTGACTGGAGATGCGCAAACCCTCTTGCTTAAAGAAAAAGAAAATTGGATTGTGAATCTGCTGAACCTGCTAATGTTTTGACCCCAGAGTCCAGACCTCAACATCTTTGAGTGTGTTTGGCAGGATTTGGATGGAGCGATGCAGCTTCTAAGACTGAACTTTGAAGGCCTGAAAGAGAATCTCCTGAAAACAATGGAAGATAGGAAATAGAATGACTTTAAAAAAATCTGCCTAATTAGTATTGAGCTTTATAGGGATAGACTATTTATTTTAAGGAGTGGTAGAAACAGATGGATTACGTACGTCAGCTGTGTTTAAGCTCTGATCACATACGTAAACTGAATTCTGGATTAAAGTTAGTAAAGCTCTCTGCTGTTCATGGAATAATCCCTTATTATAATCTTACAAACATAATCCTTCCATTAATGAACTAAAATTACATTGGAAAACCTCTGAACTCCAGTGTGCAGTGGTTCATAACTGTCACTAGATAAGCAGCTGTATGAACAAACATACATCTCCATTCATTCCACGGTGTTTCTTAGAAAGGAGACTCACAGTGTCATTCGGGTCCATATTCAGTCCATGTTGCTGTTTACTGTAAATGACCAGTGAAATGATGGACATGATAAATTATATAAAATTCCACTTTACCATTCAGACACTGGTATACAGAGGAAAATGACTGATATACTCATTCACGCACTACAATTTACATAAAAATCCATTATACAAAACATTCTTATATGAATCATATACTACATTTACTTCTTACTACCTGCAAAGCACCAAAAATAAGTAAACTAGTCGGAGCCTCTGATATAAGCACTGGATCTAGACTGTCCCCCAGGTGAACTGATCTAGAACCTCCACTGCTCCCGTCTCTCCATCCATCTGTCCAAGCGCTGCGATAGAGCAGTAGAGGCGGGGCCAACAGCGACAACTTTGAGTGACAGCAACCAATCAGTGCTGTGATTGGATAAATCAAACTCACTTCCTGATTGGACCAGTGAAAGATTTCCAATCAAATACCTTAAATATTATTTTAATATATTAAATTATATATTAGTTCATCTGATTTATTATTATTAGTATCTGATTTTTTTGTACATTCCAAGTCATTTGTGGATTTGGTTTTAACATACATGTAGTTGCTCAAACACAACAACTGTTTGCCTTTTTACGTTTATTGATTGACTTTGAATGAATTTATTCAATTAAATACATCAAGGGAAAATTTATGATATTAATAACACCAATAAAAATAAATAACAAAAACATGTTTACAATGCAAATATAAACGATGATATTTAATATTATTATTATTATTATTATTATTATTATTATTATTATTATTATTATTGTCATTATTATAATAAATTTTATTATTATTGTCATAAACATTTTTGGGCTGATTTTAATACATTATAAACAGCACAGTTAAAAATATATTTGTTATTATTATTATTATTATTATTAATTATTATTATTATAATTACTATAATTATTATTATTATACTGTTGTCATTATTTTAATTATTATTATTATTATTATTATTAATAATAATAATTTTAAAATTACTGTTGTCATTATTTTAATTATTATTCCTATTATTATTATTACTGTAGTTATTTTAATTATTATTTTTGATTATTATTTTAAGTATTATTAATATTAATGTTGTTATTATTATTATTATTATGATTATTATTATTATCATAAACATTTCAGGGCTTTTAATACATTATAAACAGCGCAGTTAAAAAAAAACGGTACATCATCACCATGGAGACGCCATTAAAACTGATTCAGCCTCAGATCAGATCAGCGCTTTACAGCGACTCTCTTGGTCAGACTCTCTAACCAAGTTCTCTCCATCTCCACTCTAAATCTCAACTTTCAGCTTCTCCAAACTTCAACAGACCTCTACAGCGTCNATCATTATTCCAGCTTGGTGGCAGTGAATGAAATGGGAGGGAACTCTTGATGCAGCCAACCTCCTTAGTATTACATTAATATTATTATATACAAAATATATTAATTTATTATAGTTTTATGATTCAATTTTAGATTTTAAACTTCAATAGTTACCTAAAGAATAGAGAACCTGTCTGCCAGTCAATTTCATAAACTCAGTCAACTTAAATAACATTAATATTGTGGCAGATTACACTTAATTATTGCATTTTTAATTTATTATACTTTTAGATATATGTCACTTTAATTTTCCACCATTTAGTGCATTTTTTAAGTCTCTCAGTGTCAAAAAGAAATCCAAGAATTGTCTAATTCACTGTCTCGCAAGCCTGGTCCTGGAGACCCCTCTGCTCTGCATGTTTTAGCTTTAACACACCATAAGCAACTCTGAAGCACTTGTTAATGAGCTGATTAAGTGAATCAGGTGTGGTAGGAGCAGGGAAAGCTCTAACATATGCAGAGTAGGAGTGGCTCCAGGTTTGAGAATCACTGCTTTAACTATACAAACATTAATCAGTGTTCTCCTATTTATCAATCAACTCAATAAACTTAAAACAAACTGGTTGCCCATTTTAAAACAATTAATGTATGTATTGTACCCATTACAGTCAATGTAAATAATGTTTTAATAATAATGTTAATTAATGGCTTTTCCTTCAAAGAGACACAGGAACATCAACAGCAGGAGACCAAAACCCCACACCACCCTTCTTCACCATATTCTGCTAGAAAATCTTAATAAATTATTATACTTAAACTACATCTGCTGTGTGGTCTCTGTTTTAATGTGGTATAACTGCACACACTGAGAATTCAGTGTCACTGAATTCAGTTTGGGGTCAGTGGTAGTTCTAAAACTTTCAAAGTGGTGTTCTGAACTTGATGAATCAATGGGTAAAAGAAAAGTGTATATTTCACATGTTAGTCCCAGATGATATTGATAAATCATTATTTTCCAAGAATATCATGGTATTAAATGACATTTAACACTGCATTAATACAGTTTCTACTTGTTCTACTCTAAAACAAACTTCAACCTGGTTTATGTTACCATTAATCAAATGATCTGTTTTGATCAAACTGAAAATAAGACAAAGGGATCCAAATAAACACTCTAGATAAGTGTCAGATTCTGGATTTCAGAAAGGAAGTGGATGTAGACAAATACAAGACTCAAACGATTATGCTAAATATAATCCAAAAACAAAGGTAATGTCATGTTTCCGTATCTTTGAAGGCCAGAATATATTATGCATCCGATTCACTTTTATAAAATACCTTCACAAATACTCCTCATACCAAATAATTTTAATTAATCAAAGCATTTCCTGAGTAATAAACCTTACAACTGATACAAGAAAAGTATACTTACATTTAAAAATGAGGGTAATTTAAAGGTTCTTTAGTTAAGAAAATGGTTCTATATAGTAAATTTGAAGAAAATGTGAAGTAAATGTGTTCACTTACTATTACAGTCTAATGTCAAATTATAAGAGAGCACAACACGCTATCAAAATGAACATGGGTTTCATTCTGCATTGCATGTTTAACATTTTAATGAAAATAAGAGAATCTGAAATAACGTCCCACTAACAATATCTTATGGACATATCTATAGCCTTTTTTTCATCGTTTGTCAAATTTAAGAAAAAAGTAGTCAGCGATCAGTCTGTGCAGCTCCAACATGCCCAACAAGCCTATTAGTGTCATAACAAGTGAACAGATCCACTGGAGTCGTGGCCTCTGTGTTAGACGCACATCCGTACTGAAAGTGAAAGTTCATTTGTGGTGACTTCTTTACCAGAGACCATGACGAGACCATGACGAGACCATGACGTGTGAATCTGACTAAATTATCCCGCTTGGGGAGTGTTTTTAAGCTGGTCTGTCAGCCTGTCAGACAGCCAAACCCTCAGTTACTTCTTATGATGGCTTGTAAACGGGCTTTCTGCGAGGAGGACTTCACCTGCCCTGTGTGTTGTGACATTTTTAAGGAGCCAGTTCTTCTCTCATGTGGTCACAGTGTGTGCAAAGTATGTGTTCGTCGATACTGGAGAATTAAAGGCACCCAGGTGTGCCCACTCTGCAGGAAGCAGTCTTTTGGGACTCCCCCATTTAATCTGGCTCTGAAAACCCTGAGTGAATCTTTCCTGACACATCGAGGAGACGTAGAAACTTGTGAGCTTCACAATGAAGAACTAAAGCTTTACTGTGTGGACCACTCCCAGCTGGCATGTGTGGTTTGTAGAGACTCCCTCGCACATCTGGACCACCAGTTCCGTCCTGTCGACGAGATAGCAGCTGAGCTGAAAGTAGGTGTCTTGTAAATTTAAAACTAGAAGATAGACAGTGTTAAACTGTTTGTTTTATTTCAGGATGTTATTCAGAATGTACTGGAGAACATCGAGGTCAAAGAGAAGAGATTCGAAGAAGCCAAACTGAAGTGTCATGAAAGAATTGATCACATACAGGTGAGAAGGAGAGACCTCCATTGCTTTTGGCAGCACAACAGTCAGCCAGAACATGGAAAAGTTCATTGAATAGCATTGAAACTTGTGAAACCCTTGAGGAACGCCATGAACACCTCTGATATGTTGAAACATATCAACAGAAACAGATTTTTTTACACTGTGTTCAAAATCTGGATGAATGGATCAATAGAAATGCTCCAGCAGGATAAAATCTTTTTACACTGACTTCCAGTTTTCTTTTGTTAAGTTTCTGTTTTGGAAATACAAGGTTTTCATGTGATGGAAAAGATTCATGTGCACATGACTGACTGACATTTTGTGTGGATCATTCAGCAACAGGCCCAGCACATAAGGAATCAGATCACTGAGGAGTTCAGGAAAATGTATGCCTTCTTAAAAGAAGAAAATTCAGCCATAATAGCCACACTAAACTCAGAAAAGCAACAGAAAACCAGAAGCCTGAAAGCAAAACTAAACCAAATTGACAAAGAGCTGCTGTCCCTCTCAAGCTCTATTACAGAGACAAAAAAGGAACTGGAGTCCCAAAACATCCCTTTCATAAAGGTAAGGATTCTCTCTCTCTCTCTCTCTCTCTCTCTCTCGCTCTCTGTTTATTTTGTGTTATTTTCTCCTATTTCTTTGCTCATTTCTCACTCCATAACATGTCTGATAAGATGTACAGTTCATAATACTTAATGTTTCCTCTGGTTTGAGCAGAACTTTGAGAAGACCCTGGAGAAGTAAGTAGGATTTTCTGCATTTCCGCAGCAATTTCAAGTTATGAATCCAAAGTTTGCATCCTTAAACTGTACCTGTTTTCAGAGGCCAGTGCACTCAAGCACTCCCAAAAGAGGCTTTTGGAGAAGTGATTGATGTTGCAAAGTACCTGGGAAACCTGCAGTACAAAGTGTGGAAGAAAATGCAGGACATTGTCAATTACAGTGAGTTTTCACATCTCCTTGAAATAAACAGTTCTTTGGTGCCAAGGTAAGGACAAATATTCTTTCTGCAATTGCCCATGTAAACCCAAGTGTGTAGTTCCCATCTGCATTAAGCTCACCTGATCTGGTTAATCAAGGCCTTATTATTATATAATATATATTATTAGAATATTAGATTATTAGATTAGTTGTGTTGGACATAAAGTCTGAAGGCCTTATGTCAGACAATGGAACAATGAAGACTATTTTGAAATAAGTGTGATGTTTCTCTGCAGCTCCTGTCATCCTAGACCCAAACACAGCACACAGGGAGCTCTTCCTGTCCACTGATCTGACCAACATGATGGACAGTGATGAAGAAATTAACAGCCATCAGGTTCTGGACATTCCAGAGCGGTTTGAAAAGTCTTTGTGTGTGCTGGGTTCTGAAGGTTTCCTTTCAGGGAAGCACAGCTGGGATGTTGAGGTAGGAAACAACACTTTTTGGATGGTTGGTGTGACCACAGAGTCGATCTGTAGAAAACAGCAGACTGTTCTCCCCAGCGGAGCTTGGATTATTGGATATGATAATGAACAGCTGTGTGCCCGGTCCCCTGCTGAAGCATACTACCCTCTCCCGATGACTGCAAAACTACAGTTAGTCAGAGTTGTTCTGGACATGAATGCAGGAGAAGTGTGGTTCCTTGACCCTCTCAACAGCTCTGTTATCCACACATTCATGCACCCCTTCACTGAGAAAGTTTTTCCATTCTTTCATAGTATGTGTAGTCTCTCTCCTCTGAAGATCCTGCCCTTGCAGGCCTCTGTGGAATTGGTAAATCCTAGAAATCCCAATTATGACATATAACAGAACCGTGCTGTGGTTTGGATCAGTTATTTTATAGGTTCACATGCTCATACAGGTCTAACAGCAGTGGCAGATATTCCAGTGTACAGAAAATTCTAATCAGAATTGTGGCTGAAGACAAACACAGTAAGACATGGACATAGTATGCCATTCCCTGTGGACTGTTATTTCAGAAATGAGTTCTGAGGAACCTATGTTGACTTCTAGAGACAATTCTTGCCTGGTAGTGAAGCAATTTATATTCACAAACTGTGAAACTCGTCAACAGTCCCTCTCTGTTGATTTCATCGTTCTCCCACAATCCTGATCATAACTTTCTGTAGACTGTATTTTTTTCTGCTGCAGGTAGATTTGTATGAGCAAACCCTATGAAATGCCAGCAAATTCAACTACTTCACATTACACATTGACACACTCAAATTCAATCACTCCTTTTAGCCAGTAATTAACATCTGCTTTGCAACCCATTTTTAAAACATTGAACAAGACATTGTGTCAATCTTGTCACACACCTTGCAGGTGTTTACATCCCTTCATTTCTGTGGGTGAAGAGTTGTATTTGTGATGTGACTGTAAACCTCAGTCTATGGTAATATGTGCAGTATGGCATTTATACATTCCCATATTGCAGCTATAACATTTTACCTTGCTTACTGTTGCTTGTGGAAACAATTCATCTGGCTAATACTGGAAGTGAAAGTGTTAATCTAATTTTGATGCAATTGTCCTTAAACACACAAAGTGGCAACTTGGAATGAACTAATGTTGCCTTTAAAACATGTTGGTGACTGAGACTATGCTCCAGTAATATGCTGTTACAAAAATTCCCCAGCAATCCAGCTGTTCCACTTAAATATTTAACATGTTATGCTGTAACAAAGGCAAGATTTCATGTGTTGATTGCATGGTTTGCTTTCAATTTGTACTCTTGGTTTCTCCCTTGTTTACCCATTGTTGTATATACTTGGTTTCCCCCTAATTTACCTATCTTTACCTGTACTGGAATATTTCCCAGTGGTATTTTTCAATAACAAGTAGAGAACATCCATCCTTCCACTCTTGATGGGGCATATTTTAATTTAATTTAAGGGTACATTTCCACTATTAGTTTCTCAATGCTGTACCATCCCATATTACATGGGAAAGTACATTTCAAAAGTAATAATTGATGCAGAAGACTTTTGCTGAGGTGATGTTTCTGATTTCTGAGGTGATTCAAAGTTGATAGTTATGATGGAATTGTGTTAATTGAATAAGAGTGTAAATTAATAGTAAAATAAGATGTCAATCTGTATAATAACTACATTTTCCATGGATATTTATTTCAGTGGGTATACAGTCCTTAGTAATGTTTTTGAAAATTCAAGCATGGGCCTTTTTTATTACTCTTTTTTCCTTTATTGTTTTAAATGTTTGATATGTTGTTGTTTAACAAAGGCAAGATGCCATGTATTCATGTAGCTTGCATGGTTTGCTTTCAGTTTGTATTGTGGTTTTCCCCTAATTTATCTTTATCTATACTTGAATGTCTAGTAAACTTGTAAAAGCACTGGAGCATGTATTCAAACACTGTTTAAATAAAGACATGGAAATCCCAGTTTAAAGTTAGCCTGTATTAAATGCTTTAACTCTGCTGCAGCAGCTGGATTTTCCCTGACATGTCAAAACATAGACACCACAGCAGCTTGACCTGCCTGCTCCCTGAAGTGATTTTATTTCATGATTATCATCATGGTCATAAATCACTCTCAAGATCTGATGTGATAGGGCACATTGGGCCACTGAGTAAGGTTGTTCATCCACTTGGAGTAAAGGTAAAGGTGCCTTTATTACCATTACCATTTAATAAATTAGTTTTATTTTATTAGCTTACAGGAGAGATTAATAGAACTGGATGCTTTATCAAATATCCTAATGAGAACTGGTGATGGTGCTTTAACACATCTACTGTGAAGGTGAAAGGCATAATGAGCTGATTATATGGACCAGGTGTGTTAGGATCAATAATCCACTAAAGGTGCAGTGCAGGGGAAAGGCTGGGTTAACTGAAGAGAGAAGCTGAGACTGAGGTGGAGCTCAGTTAGATGCTTCAGTTGTGTTCTATAATATTCATTTTTATTGAATTATGATTGACAGTATAACCGTAGATAAACAAACCCTGTAAATGTCCTTTCAGAGTTCAGTGAATACAAAACAAGATGTTTTAATAAAGCATGAGCTCAGTGGCATTGCAGAATATGAATACATTCGCCCTCTAGAGGAGAAATCAAGGAGGTCCAAGAAAACTGA
This sequence comes from Acestrorhynchus altus, assembly GCA_034509495.1. NCBI lineage: Eukaryota > Metazoa > Chordata > Actinopteri > Characiformes > Acestrorhynchidae > Acestrorhynchus > Acestrorhynchus altus. The sequence goes on along the minus strand of CM067503.1, from coordinate 7,910,025 downwards.
GCAAGTTTTTTTCTTTATGTAGACACCACAGGATCAGCAGTTGCCTGAGAATTACAGAAGACTGCAGTGCAATGGCTTTAAACAAACCATACTGCCTTTTTCTACTTATACTACACTTTTAACAGAGGCACAATAGGCTTTTCTTTATATAGACACCTCAGGATCAGTAGCTCCAAAAGCACAGTGCTGCAATTGCAACATCTGCACATTTTGCACACCATTTAAATCAATCACTTTGGCTGTAACAGAAATTATCTCTTCAGGTCAGAGCACAGGCAAAGCTGTGTTGGCTTAGAATTTATGTACACATGTAAAAAGCACCCACATCTCAAACAATATGAAATTGAGTTCAGTTGGGAAATCATCTGTGAACCCTTCAAGCATTCTGCCATGACAACATCCATGAGTACTTGTAGTAGTACTCAATATAGATGGTCTTGTGAGAGAAGTAAAAAATGTACTTTCAGAGTAAAATTTGTGCTGCAAAAAGGCAGGTGGCAAAGTTTCAGAATGCATTAATGCTAGCAGAGTGAATGAAAGAAAATTAACTGCAAGCCTGCAACTGCAACCTGGATGAGTTGCAGAATGCCACTGTAGATCCTATATACAGCATTTTACTGTAGAACCTATATACAGTATGTTACTGTAGCTCCTATATACATTGTTACTGTAGATGCTTTTTTTTTTTACTGTAGATCTTATGTAGTGTGTCACTGTAGACTTTATACTGTCATATACTGTCATATAAATGCATTAAAATGCACTGTGTAGCACTTTCAGTTAATAGTTTAAAGACTAATAATTTATTAGATTGTCGTGAGGCAGAACAGATGTTTTAAATAATGAATATGATTTTTAAATTTATTTTATTTTCAGTTTTCTTGTCAGACGCCGGAACTGATGTTGTATTGCTTTGTGAAGCCCGGAGTCTTTTGGATGAGCTCCGTGTGTGTGCGCTGAATGTGCCCTGCTGCTCCGCTCAGTGAGTTTCTCCCCTCTGCTTTTTATTCATTGCTCTCTTTGTCCTGCAGTCTCTAATATGTCTCTGTCTCTGTCTGTCTGTGTGTGTTTCTGTCTGCCCGTGTCTCTGTCTTCTGTGTTTTGTCTGTGTCTTGTCCGTGTCTCTGTCCGTATTTCTGTTTGTCCGTGTCCCACTCTGTGTGAAGGGTTGGTGGCTAGGCTAAGGGCTAACTACTGTCATTAGTCAGTCTCTGACTGTGTCTCTGACTGTCTCTGTCATTGTCTGCATCTCTGTATGACTGACTGTCGCTCTGACTGTATGTCTGTCTTTCTCCTCCCCCAGGTCTGGATAATATATTTGATTTAATTTGAAGTACTTCCAGCCATGACGCTTTTTCATTTCGGCAACTGTTTTGCTTTGGCATATTTTCCATATTTCATCACTTACAAATGCAGTGGGCTGTAAGTACCTATTTTACTAACTTATTAATGAAGAACATGATTTTTTTTAATCTTTTAACAATTAAAAATATAGTCTCATAATAAGTAAGCAGGGTAACTGGTCACTTCTGCCAAACACGGTACTTGGACTGAAATGTCTGTTGTGTGGATGAGGACCTTAGATGTAATCCTCTTATGGTATTTCCATATGCTGAGCCATAGGCTGATATCACAGGATGGGAGCAGTTTTCCAAACATACTGTATGACATACTCATATGGTGCCAGATCACCTTTATCTTCGTTATAAGCTGACATTACATTAATGTGGTTCTGCAACCAGTGGCCTTATCATTTCTGAACACTCACACTCCGGTGCACTATTCTAACAGGACAACTCACCTGAATACTGCAGCCATATCAAGAGCTCACCTTGCAGATGCAGAAACTACCATAGCCAGTCTCATTGCCAATAATTGGCTGACTGAAAATGAGTGAGATGCTGTTGGACAACGTTCCACCCCTACTGCAATATCTGCAAGAAGTGAATGAGATTATAAAAGCTGCTTGGAAAGGATTATCACAGGACACCATTAAGAAACTCTACAACTCCATGCTGAGACATCTGGCATATCTAATGCCATACTGAGAGACACTTCTACCACTGTTTGTGTAGCTCAATAAATATTAACCATATCATATTTTTTGATTTTTGATTTTCATAATATAAATTTCCAGCAAGTGTATATAGCTCCACCAAGGTTCAGTTAATTGTGTTTTATGCACCAAAAAGAGACACCATGTTTTTTCTGCATTCATTTTCCAACAGCTCATTTTAAATGGCATTACTTTGCTACTATGAATTTAAGAATAATATATATGTGAGTTATCTCTGTTCTGGTTGGCTATCCTTATTGCAAAAGCAGTCCAACAGATGTTTTTTATAAATTCTCTTTTGGGTTAATAGGAGCATATTTGTATGTGTTGTAAGATCATTTAAAGAATATGGACAATTTTTCTTTCATTTCAAAATAAGTGCAAGAAATGCTTACCTTAGACTAAAATCACGTTACTCCTAACTTCTATGCCGCCATCTAATTATTGCATGAATGAAATGGATTGTGATTATAAGGTCGATATCTCCTTGATTTTTCAGTTCTGAATACAATGCATTCTGGAGATGTGTTCAAGCAGGAGCCACATATCTCTTTGTGCAGCTTTGCAAGGTCAGTACTAGTTTTAACCACAGTAAGTGTTGCAGGTACTACATTCATAATATGATTGACATTCTGTTCACTTTTGCAGATGCTGTTTCTTGCAACATTTTTCCCCACGTGGGAAGGAGGGGCTGGAGTCTATGACTTTGTTGGGGTAAATGGTCTACTTTTGATTTGTTGGGATTTATAGGCAATATGTAATTTGTTTAATTTATCAATTAATTAATTAAAATAGGCAAATAGACATTATTCAAACAGGTGAAGTTGTTAGAGAAAGAAAATATATTCTGTGTGTCTGAAAGTTGAACTACTATGAAGTTTGGATAGGTCTCTCTTCCTCTGTAGGGCCAAATGGTTACTGAAGCTGTACCATTCAATGGTGGTGCAGACCCAATATATGAGTTATGGTTCAGTTTCGATCTTTCATACTCTTGCATTACAACTACAAGACAAATGTGAGCTAAGACCCTGGAGCTTGCGGCATGTAATTGTTGAGCCAATCTGCAGATGTCTGTATCTTTAAACTACTAATCTAACTAATCTACTTATCAAACTTATTAATTTATTAACATGAATTAAGTTTAACCATATTTTTGTGAGACTGGACGCATCTGATGTCAGCATTGTTATGAGACTCCATGCACTTCCTGATATAGGAACACTGTAAATGATAAAGAAACCATAACCACATTATTGAATTTGCACCGGTGCACAACACTCCATCTTCATAAACCTTTTGGCCCTGCTTTGAAAAAGAGGTCTGTAATGAGAAAACAGGTCTCAGTCCGGTTTATATGTGTTATGTCCTAAACTGCAGGATTGTTCATTCCTGCTGCACAGAAGATGCCACAGTGTCTTTCTCCTGGTGTAGCCTTTTTATAACGCATAAACTGAATACAATAATGTTTCTTTTTTTATTAGAGGACAGACTGTTAGCTATTGAAGTCAGTGTGTTTGATGGTGATAATGTTGGTAAATTTCTCCTGCCATACAGGAGTTCATGAAGGCCACAGTGGACATGGCAGATCTTCTAGGTCTTCACCTTGTTATGTCCAGAAATGCTGGAAAGGGCGAATACAAAATAATGGTGGCTGCCATGGGCTGGGCCACAGCTGAACTGGTTATGTCCAGGTACGTACACACACACACACACGAGAGAGAGGGTGAGAGAGCTGGGCTACCTCTATTTATTTCCATGAAGTCAACAAAATATCTTTAGGTGTCTTAACTTTTGCATTTGGTTGTATATAGCCATATATTTGTGTATGTACTATATTTGTCTTTTAAGACCATGGGTATGAAGACCTTTTTGTGTCAGGTGCTAAATGATATACCTAGAAATTGTAGATACAGACTTGAATCTTACTCACACTCATTTAACAGACTACTCCACAAGGGGGCACCAAATGAAATGTTTTTGTTGTTTCTTAAGTTTGTATTTTTTGAGGTTACGTTTTAATATTACTGTGATTGTCATTTGTTTGAACTGCCTCTATTTTTTATTTCATTTGAATGAATTAGAATGTTCATTTCATTTATTTGAATGTTTTTGTGCAAATTAATGTTTTGATACAAATTCATTTAATAAATTTCAGTGGTTTGTGGTGATGAGCAAAAACATGAATTGTGGAGAAATGTGGAACATGAGAAATATAAAACCTTACCCATGTGATGTCATGTCAACAGATGCATTCCTTTATGGGTCGGGGCTCGAGGAATAGAATTTGATTGGAAATACATCCAAATGAGCTTTGATTCTAACATCAGTTTGGTGAGTAGATACTTTTTCCTTCTATTTTTAAGAAAAAGGGCTTTTAATGGTTTTAGATACTGAAAGTACTGAAATTCATATACTAAGCACTGGTTCCTATTACATTAGATAAAAACTATGCACAGTAGACACTAACTGATATTTTCTTAATCAAATGGCAATTTTAGAGACTTCATAAGACTTTATTGCATGTACCAGTCCATTTTTGTGCTCATTGTTCATTTGATCAGGTCTTCTTACCATACAAGAGCACTTTGTAATCAGTGTTAGTTTTGTGTGTTAGTCTGTGTTGCACTGGTATGAGTGGATCAGACACAGCAGTGCTGACACAGCAGTGTTTTAACCCTCAGTGTCACTGCTGGACTAACAATAGTCCACCAACCAGAAATATTGTTCTGTGGGGTCCTGACCAGTGAAGAATAAACTTAAAGGAGGCTAACAGAATATGTAGAGAAACAACTAGACTACAGTCTGTAATTATAAAACCATAAAGTAATGCTGTATGGTAAATATTTTAATTTCATACTGTTCATTCAGTTTGTTCTTTGGCTTGGTGTAATACTGAATTTCTAGAAAAGTTATTACCTAAACAAACAGATTTTGCTGAACATTGAAGGTGATTAATGTGCTATTGTGTTTAATTTCTTTGTTGATATAGGTTCACTACATAGCTATGGCTGCAGTAGTTTGGATGTTCACACGATATGACCTTCCAAAAAGCTTCCGTTTGCCTGTAACTGTGCTGCTGGGGCTTTGTGTGTACAAGGCCTTCCTGATGGAGTGAGTACCTCATGTTTCTTATTAATCCTGCACCTTTTTAATTATATATAAATAGTTAAATACCACTTGCTCTTTAAAAGAAATTCTTTTAAAGCAATTTTCCCAAATGTCCACATTTCATAGATGTAGTTGATCTGCCAAGATGTGTTCGATGTAGTCATAATCTAAAAAATCAACAACACGTTACTGTGTAGTTGAATACTGCCTGCAGCTGTTTTAGACAGTTTTGTAACTTGCTCTGGATAAAAGTATCTGCCTTAAATGTAAATATAGACATGTGTTATGCCAAACTTTACTCTCTGTGGGTGTGTGAGTTGGCACTCCTCCCCCAGTGTGTGATGCTTGCCAATGCCAGCCTGGATTAGAGATATAAATAAATTACTGTTAAAACTCAAATGCATTCAGATGTCCAGTGATGTACTATTGTGTTAAAAATGGGATTCACACTTGGTAGAACATAAAAACCCTGGTTGCATATGAGTGCATGGGCCTATATTTGTTTTGTTGCATTGCAACTCCAGCATTAAATTAAAGAAACAACACCACATGTCTTAGCTAATTGCCTATAAACTGTTCCTGTAGGCTACATGGTGTACTTCTGTTGGTGTACGGTGTATGTAGAATTTGTACAAAACATTTTTTAATAATACTTTATTAATTTGTTGTTTTTTGGTGTACACTGCTCTCATTGATTGTCACATGGGGGAGGGATGAGAAAGTGGTGTTTGAGATAGGGGTGGCTTTGTTCAATGAAGAGAGAATTAACAAATAATGTTCTATTTATTCTCTTTGTGTCTCTAGATTATTTGTTCATGTGTTTCTCCTGGGAAGCTGGACGGCTCTGTTGGTGAAGGCAGTGCTCACTGGTGCCATCTCCATCTGTTCTCTCTTTCTCTTCATCACACTGGTTCACAGCAACTGAGGCTTTTCTTATGTTGCTGCACATTCAGGTATTTTTTTGGAAGAAAATTCCCACAATGCCATACAGGACATTTTGTCTAACAAAAGGGGCCAGCCAGACTGCTACAACTGTCTGTTTAATTTTATTTGTTTGTCAAAATAATAAATTAACATTTACAGTATCTTGTTCTGTTTTCATTTGCCCTCATTTACATACCAGTGTTTCTAAAAGTTGGTCTTTTATTTGTGGTTTTCAGTTTCTTCTCCACTGGTTTGGTGAAGGAGGAACAGATACTCTTAGTGTTGTAATTAAACAGAATTGCAGCTATTGTAAGAGTAGTGTGGCTAGTTTCTCAAAACTCTTATTCTGATGTGCTTATTACACCTCCACTGGTACAATAATACACACACAATTTGCCATTTTCATATGGTGGGTTGAATAGAGAACTGAAAAGCTGACTTTGACTTTGAAACAGCACCTTAAGCATACCTTAAGCTTCTGAAAAAAGCAGGTGTTTAATGGACCATTAAAGGCAAAACGAGGACACCCCATAAAAGCCTTTGTCTTTTTTTTTTAAACTTAACTTTTAATCTTCAATTGAACAATATTGCTTCAACACCCCCTTGTCAACTTTGACTGACCTTTGTGCATTACACACTTGAATTGGGACGCTTGCTTGTTCATATTTTTTTTCCTGAACTCAAAGGTATTTAAAATAGTTTATCCTGGTTTTGTTAAGAGTAATTGTCTCTACTGTCCAGGGAAAGCTTTCTACTATATTTTGGAGCATTGCTGTGAGGATTTGTTTGCATTCAGTCACAAATGTTAATTAAGTCATATTTATTTGAATGGCGTACCATCATTCCAGAGAACATAGTTCCACTACTCCTCAGCCCAGTGCAGGGGTGCTTTATACCCCTCTATTCCACACTTGGAGTTAGTCAGGGTGTTAAAATATTCATGCTCCACAGTGACTATGCAGGATGTTTGCGTGTGCATTTGCACATCTATGTCAGAAATAGACACAACATAAAGTAATGCATTCATTAGAACATTTGGACATATGATGTACCTAAAGTTACACTGCTACAAACTGCTTGTCTCAACATACCTTATGCATGGTATGCACTTTATTATTATTATTATTATTATTATTATTATTATTATTACTATTATTATTATTACTATTATTATTAATAATAGTATGAATATGTAGCCAAGGAATTACAACTGGAGAAGGTCTTATAACAGGAGACTTCAGTTTGTACAGATGTTTAGGTAGATTTTTTTGTTTGTAAACTGAATCACTTGTAAACTAGTATAAGTGCAAATAAAGGTATTGCAGCTTAGAGTAGAGAGTACAGCTTAAGAATGCCTGTTAAGCATGCCAAAGTCATAGGTGTTCCAGATCAATGCCTATATTTGTGCAGTTCCTCTCCCCTCTGAAGGCTCAGCCCAGGGATTTTCCCTGGAGAATCAGGGATTCTCTGAAGAGAAAATGGGGAGGCTAGTAGGATACGGGCGTGTTACAACTGATCCACACATAAACAGAGTGGAATGCAGGAAAACATTCCAGTGTATGTACTACATGAATACAGTTTTAAGAAAAGTGTGTGTGTTTATGTTTATGGAAAGGACTTTGGCCTGGGGTAAGAGGATAACTTTGTAAATTAGATGATTGTTTGAACTATTCCATTACATTTACAGCATTTTTACTCTAATCTAGAGCAACTGCCATTTGTTATAGAGGTAGGAGAATATAGAGCTAGAAGTCTTGCCCAAAATCTGCAGGATATTGTTGAACTGGCACATCAAGATGGCAGATGCAATGACAGCAACATTAGTAACTTTTATGTGAACTGGCAAAGAGAGTGAAATTTATTTACTTTGGTCTCACTTTGGAAAATTTTACCAGCTGTTAAATGTGGTGATAGGTTAAAGGTATATGGAGGCTTTGCTATTTCAGGGCTGGAGCTTCTCACCATACGTGAATGAACCATAAGTTGTGCTCTTTTCCAGAAAATACAGCAGGAAATGTCCAGATGTTAGTTTGTCATCTGAAGCGCAAATGTAGTCATGTCTGGATTGACTTGAACTATACTTCACCTGAGGTCCTGTGGCAGGTTCTTAAACATGCAGTTCATGCTGACTAGCCCCCAAATGGGCAGCTCTGCAAAATAAAGACTGGGCCATAGCAATGTGAAAGACTGATCGTCAGTTCTGGGAAGCATTGGGTTGCAGTTGATGTGTTCCAAGGTGTTCAATAAATAGATTTCATTTAAAACTGCCTTTGTGTTGTATCCATTGTGTTATGCTTAACATACCTTTTGTATGTGGATCTGAAATGTGTAAAAAGAGTAATAGAAATAGAGTAAATAGATATTGACTCAAGCAGGCATAGAAATAATATAGTCCCTGATGGAATAAAAGATGAATCATGAAACATAATTAATAATAAAAAAACAACTAGGTATAATTTTAATCAACCATTAATATATTATTCAATTTTATTGAACAAACCTCACAATAATAACAGTATTTTTTCAAAAATAAAAAATGCACTGTTCCAAGTTATGCACAATGAGTTTCAAAACATTTTATAGCTTGTAAAGAACTTTAAATGGTCATTTGTTACATTTTGCAGCATGTTCACATTTACTGAAAAGCTTCAATCAAAAATATCTTAACAGGCCAAGTTGGCGCCTTCTTTGAGATCTCCTCAATTCTTGCATCCATTGAACTTATGAGTGTTAGGACATTTTCTGCTTGAATTATTTTGTCAGAAATGCCCAGAGCTGTTTTGATGTGAACTGCGTCCCATCCTCATAGATTTTTTGCCTTAGGATACTCTAGGGTTGAGGTCAGCGGAGGATGGTGTCCACATCATGAATTTTTCTCCTTTATGCCCATAACAGCCAATGACAGGTATTCTTTGCAGCATGAAAGAGTGCATTGTCAAGCATTAAGATGATTTTACTACAGAAGGCATGGTTCTTCTTTTCATACCATGGAAGAAAGTGGTCAGTCAAAAATTATATACTTTGCAGAAGTTATTTTCACACCTTCAGGGACCCTAAAAGGGCCTACCAGCTCTCTCCTGAAGATTCCAGTCCATAACAAGACTCCACCCTTTTGCTGATGTTGCAGTCTTATTCGGGACATGGTGGCCATCCACTACTCCATCAAGGGTTGCATGGCACTCCTTGTTAACAATCAGTTAACAAGACTTTTTGAATTAGACTTCATGTATGTCCTCAACCACTGCAACCATTTCTGTTTATGAGCATTGTTTAGGAGTTGAAGAATAGTTGGTTAATGCACAACAGCAAGACACTGGAAGATTCTGTACCTTAAGGTTTGTGGGACTCCTGAGGCACCACCAGGTTCAAATATCTGTTGCTGGGTAATGGCATTTTAGCAGTTGCTCCCTTAATCAGATTAATGTCTCTGTCAGAAACCTTCCATATTATGCCTTTATCTGAACAAAACCGTCTGTGCTCTGAATCAGCCCCAAATTTCTTCACAGTACGATGAAGTTTTCACAAAATATCTTGTCCAGGGTATTGCACATTTGATGCTGGTACCAAAGTGGTGGAATCTTCCCCTGGGGGTCACTTGCTGTCTTCAAACACTGACTGAAGATCTTTTCTATTTAATATATTAAGGGCTTAAAATCACTCTCTGTCTTGTGTGATAAAGTGCAATATCATTGGGTATCAAGGTCTCCCTTCTGACATTTGTATTCTGCATCTAAGCTTGAGGCATCTCTGGAATACTCTACAATGTTGGGTTGGTTGGTGTGGTATAACAGCAGAGATCCACCCCACCATTTGTGCGACTGGAGTTTAAGTCCCAGTCTGGGGCAACTATGCTGTGCTACACCAAATCCTTGGGCAAGACTACTGTGGGCCACCTCTGTAATATGAGTAACCTTGTATGTTGCGCCAGATAAATGCCATAAATGTAAAAAGCTCATATTTTAATAAAAAAATTCTAATTCCCTGAGATGCATTATATGCATTCTGGTATTGCAATAAAAACGCATAGCTGACTAATAGAGTTGTTGATGGTGTATTAAACAGTACTGCTGTATCTGGGGAAGTAAAGTGGCTCTGTATCTCACACTTCTCCTATTACCAGGACACAAAGCCCAGGTTTTCCTCACTGCATTTCATGAAAGGCATAAGAAGTTCACTTCTATTTGTAGGCATGTGGGGTTGGGCAAAAAGGAGAATAATAAGGGCGTCTGCTAAATGCTGTAAATGTAAATGTAAATGAGAAAACTAGGCTGGCTATGGGGGTTTTGTTCACAGTGCTATGAGCACTTTCAGCACCTCAGACTGAACCTCATTGTGCTGTAGGGGGTTGATATGGCCAGTGAGGCATTGTATACATTTTACCATGGACTTCCTTTACCAAAGATTGCTCATACTGAGGAGAGCCTGAAGTACTTTGAGATGTTCAAAGTCCAAGATGACGACATATTTGGTATTACATATCCCAAGTCTGGTGAGTTGTTGCTCTTGATCTCCTTTTGTCTCTGAGTGAAGGTTTGAAGGCAACAGGGAGGAAGACAGAAATAAGCATTCAACTCTTAGCGTCTGGCTGTGTCCTAAATGTTTAACTAGCACACTAACTAGTGTGTCAACCTTTTGCAGAGCTCTCATTTATGTGGCAAGTAGCTGTGGTGTACTAGAATAGTAGATTTGAACACAGCCTTGTTTACTTCATTGCTATGTCATGAAGGGCTTTAAAGGGGGGTTGCATTACACAATGGTGCACAGAGACTTATATTCATGAGCTGAGTAGAACAGTCTTTTGTTAGATACCCTATGCACTGAGAAGTCTATCTTTATAACCTACAAAGCTGAAGCCTGAAGGCTGAATAGTCTATACTTCACCACATTTCCATGGAGAGCAAGAACTACCTAATATATCATGGGCTGATGTGCCCATCAGAGAACCACAGTTGTGAAAGCTTAAAGTATTTTGAGAATTTCCAAGTTGAAGATCTAGATGTCCTTGTCATCTCTTATCCAAAATCTGGTAAGTGCAGAAGTGTCAAAAGTGGAAGTATGTTGTTCCCCCAGTTCAGCCATGAGGTTGAAAACAAGGAGATAGACAAGGCTGTATTTTCATTCTATGCACTGTTGAATGTTCCTTTTCCCAGGTACAACATGGATGCAAGAAATCATTCCCTTACTGCTCAATGGAGGGGATCTTACACCAGTGAAGAACATTCCGAACTGGGACAGGGTTCCTTGGCTTGAGGAAACGCGCCTTGCCATGGTCGTGGATAAGCTGAGTCCCCCACGGGCCATGGTGTCCCATATGCCTTATCACCTGATGCCTGCTTCCTTCAAGTCCTCTAAGGCTAAGGTAAAAATGGCACTGTTTTTTAACCTTGATTACCAAGAAAGATAGTTCCGAACTCAAGTCCACTTATGCAGCAGATCACATGGATATCATTCTTCATCTGATGTGGTCTTGCACACAAATCATTATGACATTGTAGGCCATAAATAAAACAAAAACTTGATGATATATAAAATATACCCAGTACAATTCACACTGCTCATTCATTCTTTCATTCCTCCCTAGGTCATTTATATCGCAAGAAATCCAAAAGATATATTGGTGTCATCTTTTTATTTCCACCAAATGGCAAGCTTTCTGGATGATCCTGGAAGTTTTGAAGAATTCACTGAGAAGTTCCTAGCTGGCAACGGTGAGAGACACACAATGATATGCTTTTAACAAATTCTTACTCGATAGTTGAAAATGTGATGATGATGATATTTTGTTTTGCAGTTATTTTTGGAAAGTGGACTGACCATGTGAAGAGCTGGAGAAACACAGATCTAGGGGAGCGGATTTTGTATATCACTTATGAGGAGCTGATCCAGGTAAAGTGCTTCCATTTTGGGCAGTTCTGTCTGTACTCAGCTGTGTTTAGTTGATGGGCTGATCTAAGACTTATACCGGTGCATGTGACACCTCCACAATTAGTAACTGCATTTGTTTGGGATGACCTTCCAGGCTGAATGGTCTAAGATACTACAAAAATGGTGTAATATACTACACGTGGCATTTCAAATAGCTCAGAAAGTGAGCAGAGGACTGGACTTCTTCTTCTTCTTCTTCTTCTTCTTCTTCTTCTTCTTCTTCTTCTTCTTCTTCTTCTTCTTAGTATTATTATAAGTTACAATGACCCTAAATGGAATTTTCAAATCAACAAATCAAAGTGTATTATGTATGTGTGTGTCTTTTGAAGTACACACACACATACATAAGAATGCTGTACATGAAATAGAGCTCTTCAGAACTGTTTTGTATCCAACAAACAATAATTTTCATTTTGGAATAATCTACTGATTATTGTCTCCATTAATCAACTGATTGTTTGATTTTTTTAACCCTGTAGGAGTATTAAGCAGATGTACCAATATGATTATCATCAATTTTAATACCATGATATGCATATAACATTATTTTCCACTAAATCCTTTTTGGTAGCCTGTTATTATATGATATTAAAGTGCTTTATTACAGTTCAAGACGGATTGTGAGCCTGTTACAGCTATATTAAAGTGTTACAAATATATGAAATTTTACGAAATGCTAATATTCAGTTTTGGTAATCTGTTAAAACTGTTGAAGATTGATAAATATTTGAATCAGATTGCTAAGTGATTATTTGATGTTGGATTCATTGTGTAGTATTGGAAGCATGTATTTTCATCTTTTTTTGCCTCACTCACAGGATCTTCGTGGGGTTTTAGAGCGCATTCTGCACTTTCTTGGTCAGCAGATGAAAAAAGAAGCTCTGGATCAAATCACTGAACACTGTCGTTTCAAAAACATGAAACACAATAACATGTCCAACTACTCGCTGGTGCCTCAGAACGTCATGGACAACAACAAGTCGCCTTTTCTCAGAAAAGGTAGGCAGAGGAAACTATTTCCCTGAAGCTGTTGTTCTTAGACACATTTAAGTTACTGAAGTGTAAAATTGTGCATGCTGGGAGACTGTAATGGATTCCTAAAGCCAGTCTTATTGTATGTTGTCCTTTCATAGGCATTGCTGGAGACTGGAAAAATCACTTCAGCCCTGAGTTGGAGGAGAAATTCAACAGAGAAATTCATAAAGAAATGGAGGGCAGTGGTATTCAATTTCCCTGGGATCAGGAATAAAAATACATTTTAATAATACAAGTTATTGTAGTCCAGTCCATGGGTGCATTTATAATACAAGTCCTACCAGTTTTAATGTCACTTACTATGAGGTTTGTTTCATAGGTCAGTTTAAACTTGCATAAATTGTGAAACAATGCAGTTAAAGGGAGCCCCCGTTTGTCTGTTTATTGCAGAAGCAAAGCATGATGAAACAAACCATTCACACTTGTGCAAAACATGGGTTGCCAAAAAAGTTCAGTTCAACAGTGAAAACCAACGGCAAAGCAAACCCACAAATGCACACATACACCACAGCCATATAACATAAAGGATTAGCAATATGAAAAGCAATAATGATCTTGGTGTATTGGTCTGAACTGCTGATTGGTGATCATTGGATATATCAACTGTACTGCATTTGCTGACACATTACAATAATGACATAATAATTACATACTCATAATATCCCTGATAGTAAGAGGACAGTGGACGTAATTAAAACTTTGTTAGATCTTCTATGCAGGAGAATAATCTGGCCTGAGAATTGACCAAAAGTGGCAACAAGTCAGGAAGGTGGGAGCTGGGAGGCAACGTACCAGCAGATAATCATATCTAAGTTGGCTGCTGTAAACTTCTTTGTAATGTCTTGTTTTCCCACTCTTTCATTCTGGGGCACATTCTGTGACACCTGCTCATTAATTGTTTCCTCTCAAATCAAGGGTATTAAAAAGTTGGATTAATGGTCAATACTGTCCAAGAAAGAATTTCTACTAGAATTTGGAGCGTTGTTTTGAGGATTTCATTGCATTACGTGACAATTAAGTCATTCCAAAAGTACTGGCTGGAGCACCATCACTCCAGAGAACTCAGTTTCACAGCAGTTTATTATTTTCACATCTTTAACAGCAATGGATGCTGCATAAAGTAGCAGAATGCATTATTAGAAGAAGTGTCCAAACATTTGGACATATTGGACACAACCACTCTTTGGAATGGATTCTGCATTATGAAATTAATTTGCCAAAACACAGCTCATTCCTTGCTGAAACATAAAATTTATAATAAACTATAGGCAACTTCTAAAGGTAACTCTGACATGTAGGATACATGTACAAGTATATTCATTGTATGATCTTATCAAATATACTTTAGCTGGACAGTGCAAAAGCTTAAACTACACAATAAGAAAATAATTTATGATTTTTTCCCCTTAAAATAGTACAAAGCTTGTTGCTGGAGCTTTACCCTGTAAAGGTACAAAAAGGACATTTCAGTGAAAATCATTTTCTCTAGCCAGGTTTTGATGTACCAGTTAAGGTACTGTTGTGTAACAAAAGTTGAATATTGCACCTTTGAGGTACATTTATGGAAGTTGTACAAAACAATACTTTTACTATACCTCTGTTTTTAGTGTGTATGCTGATCAACTGCTTAAACCAGTCAAGCTTCTCATGCTAGTAGTCAAACTATTGCATCACACTCAAATGACAATATATGAGTTCCTTTACACACTAACAATGTATTGTCTGTATTGTGAAGTCCTCATTACTTACTGGGTAGTTAGACTATCTTCTGTAAGTAGGTATTTGCAGCTGAGGGCAAATTAGTCAACAGCTCAACTAAACCTTTTCACTCTAATGAAATATAAAAATATGGTGGAATTAAAAAGATCAGTGGAATCAAGATGCACCTGAGCTCAATTGTGAGTGTCATGGCAAAGGTTGTGAATACTTATATAAGGCTGTAACAACAAAACATGCAAAAAAGTGCTGTGAGTACTTTCACTGTAAATATATTTTTCTAATTTTATTTAATCAATTTAAAGTGTTTTGCACAGATGCACCACATACATATCAGATAAAAAAACAACATTTCAATACAGGTTATAATGTCATGAGTTTATTATAATAAATATGTTAAACAGGAAAATATTGTGTTAAACATTTTATAAAATAATGCCATCAGGTAATGTATTTTTAACCACTTTGACCGTTTAAATATATTTAATTGTCTTATTTGTCTTGTTATCTTTGCCACCACTTTAGCAAGTCTCTCTAGATGGGAGCATTTCACATCAAACTGCTCTGAAATATCTTGTTTACACCATAATCATTTAATGAGGCTCTTTTTTAACCAGGTGAGATACTCTTTACAGAAGTAATGAGGTTTGCTGCCATCTCCTGGATGAAACCAAAAAATAAAAAGGCCTGAAATATTTAACTTGTAATTAATATAAAATATAACAATTTTCTTTTATGAATTATTCCAAAACTTTTTTATACAATATTTTAAGTTTACATGAGTATCATGTAGAAGTGCTGTGGAAATACAATCTTGATGTAAACAGTATTGACTGAAGACAAACTCTACTTTATTTACACTATATGAGCTCCTCCTTTTTTACTGACAATCTCTCCAGGAATTAATTGTACTCCCCCTGAAGATGACCAAGGAATCAATACATGCACTATTCCAACAGCCACATCACAAGACCTATCAACACTCCACCCCTACTGCACAATCTGCAGGAACTGAGTGAGAATATTCAAGCTCCATGCTGAGACAACTGGAACATTGTGTTTAACCCAATGCCATACTGAGAGACTTTACTTCTGTATTTGTAGTTTAATAAATATTTCCCATATCAGTCTACATTTTTAATATGTTTTAATTTTTTAGATTTTTATTGTTCCTGGTGACCTTTATCATCTTCTAAAAAGCATCACAGTCCCGCACTTTCTTCTGGGAGCAATTCATGATGACTGTATTGACATTACTTTGTAGAAATATGTGATATTAAAGAGTTTTCTTTATAATAATGACCATTTTTCCTTTTAATTAAAGTACAAACGGGAAAACATTCAAGAGGTGAATACTTTTTAGCAACTATACATATTCACATTAGAATCACTTTACTTCTGAAAAGGAGAAAAAGTATGAAAATCCTGTAGGGTATGCATGTCTAGAGTTGTTATCCTAATACAAAGTTAATAATTACTTCATTTTACTCTTTTAGATAATAGTGTGCACATGCTCTATTGTTCAACAGCCCTGCGCCTGTGTGTCTGGCTTTGTGTGGAGGGGGGCGTTGTGGCTGAGACTATTAGAAGGCAAGGAAGTCGCGTGAATATCCTGTTGCCTAATATATAATTGCTGAAACTCTATTTCAGGAACATGGCCATACAGTTAACTCACTAATGCAGGAAGAACTTCTTTCCTATAGGAGCTCCATAAAAATCAGCATCACAACGATCCTCTATTGTTCCATTGTGACTTTTGCAAATCAGCATTTCTGCCATTCAGTTCAGAAAGATCAAAGCTTTGCAAGTGCAAGGGTTCTGGGCATCTGCGAAAATGATGCTTATCTGTGCCAGAGAATGCAATATTTTAGATTGTTCTTTGTTGTATAAATAGTAATTATGATATGTGGCTGTGTGGGGTCTATGTGAGTAGCCAAACTGAGAACCAGACAGTTTTGTCTATGGGTTCCACATTGGCCACACACATGGATGCCCACCAGGAGGGGTTCAACATGGGCCCCGTCTGGGTTGTACACTGCACATGGCCTAGATGGAACCCAAGTAAAACTAAGGTGGGCTGCTATGATGGAGCCCAATTGGGAAGCCAGATTGAGAAACAACACGTACAAACCCACTCAGGGTCCATTCGAACTGAATGCTTTAACCCCCTATGAATGAGAAGTTTATTTAAAATGTTCATATTCTCTTTTAGTCATTTCACAGGGAACTACAGGGGAGTACACCTACTTTGGGGGTATGTCAGGAAAGCAGCAAAAACAGCTACTGACACATTTGCCCACACATGCCCACAAAAAAGGGGGGTACCTATTATTAAACTAATCAAACCTGCTACCCAACTCCCACCCAGTTGGTGCCTTGGTTTAATATGGTTTCTAAATATGGGTCAGTTTGGAAGAATGACTTCACCACTGTGTGTGTGTGTGTTTGTGTGTGTGTGTGTGTGTGTGTGTGTACGTGTTTGTCTGTGTATGAAAGAATGCTAAAGCATACGTATTTTCCTCTGAGGGCATGCCACCCGAGGTCCTCGACTCTACGTGACTGTGGTGGGGTTCAGCAGCAGCAGCTGCAGCCTCTCTGTCCACTGATAAAGCTAATTCACTTCCTGTGATTACCTCTAATTGCCGGCGGCCAAAGAGGAGACCCTTAGGGTGGGGCATGTGTGTTTGTGCACGTGTATGTTGTGACACAGCATCGCTCGTGGACAGCTGGCATACATGTGTATGGACACCATGTGCTCTGATTAATTATAGGATGTGTTGTTAACTCCTTCAACTCAAGACCAAACTACTGCAAACAGTGGCTCTGATTAGCCATCCAACACAAAAGCCAAGACATGTTTAGTGACCAAAGATTCTTACAGTCTTCTGCACAAGACCTTCATGGCTAATGTAGGCGAATGGTCATTTTAGGATTACATAGGATGGTCATATTTTGTTTTGTAAAAAGAGGATGCTGGGGACACCCAGACACCTTTCACAAGTAATTGGACAATTGACTGAAAGGCAGTTTAATAGTCAGGTGTGGCCTCTTTTCTAATTAATTCATGACTAATGAAGGAGATAATGGGTCTGGAGTTGATTCTAAGTGGAAACCCTGGGAATGCTTTTGAACTGAATCTTCTCGTTCATAATGCTAATTGACCACATTTCCTCCACACAATTCTTGCTATGCCACTTGTCCAAAGTCCACACTTATGTTCATTTGTTTAAAAAGCAAAAGATGAATGAATGAAAATGACACTTATATAGTGCCTTTCTAGATGTCCAAGGATGCTTTACAATCAACACATTTCACACTCAGCCCTCAACCAACACACATGGTGAAAAGAGGTACTCACTGGAGTAGGACACACATACACTCATTCATGTGCAATGAAGAGCCAATTAAAATAACCAGAATGCAGAGCTTTAGAAATGTGTATCATTTATATTTAAATCTATATTTAAATGAAAGGTGTACAATTCAGTTTGTTTTTAAGAAATGCTTTTCATGTGTTGTTTCCTCAGAAAACTGCCTGGAAAACTGGTTTGATACCTTGGTCATGGTACTCTCTGTGCTGGCAATAAAGAAAAGACTGGATAGAAGCTGTAGAATGCTGTCTAAGAGGCTAACTTAGATAGTTTTGTTTCTGATAAACAAACACCATATTATTATTATTTTTTTTTTTACTTTTAAAACATTTCAAACTGATTTGCACAACTATCATGCAATACATCCAGCTCTGCTATAGTGCATTCATGTTCCTTAACCTATTCCTACTTGTTATTTTAATTGTTTATTTTTTTTTTCTGAACCAATTCCATTTTTTTTGTGCCTCAGAGGTAGAACTGCCTCCAGAACCATTTTGAGTAGTGATTTTGCATTTGTACATTCACAAGTATTGAATTGCACTTTTCCTCATTGAAGTCATTACTACTATGAAGAACTTTTCATAGTGGCCATCAGCTGAAGCGCAGCTATATAGTATGTCATGCAGTGTCAGAAATGGTCCCAAAGCAGAAAGGAACTGTAACTGAAAATGGCATCATCACAGGCTGTTCTGCAACAGAAACATTAATTCAGCTGCTGGGTTTGTTATATGAATGTATCATTTTATGTTCATATATTTGTGTAGGACAGGTTCCATCCACATACTATTTGGACCTGCAGTAATTTGTGACTAATTCATAAGTATAAATTCACTAATTGACAGTCAAATTCTAGCCATACATACAAGAATAGAAATCAAATCAAAATTTATTTGTGTAGCGCTCTTCACAATGGATGTTGTCACAGAGCAGTTTTACTGAAATCAAAAAATAAAAAAGGTTAACAACAGATGAACAAAGGATAAGAAACAGACCCCCTAGTGAGCAAGCCAAAGGGTGACAGTGGCAAGAAAAAACTCCCTCAGATCTAGAGGAAGAAACCTTGTGAGGAACCAGGCTCACAAGGGGGGACCATCCTCCTCTGGTCAAACTACTTATACATAGTTAGGGGACACTGGACCCCCACATGTCTGTTCTAATTCTCAGGTGTACTGATGTAATGTTCAGTGGTGTAAATGGTGTAGGGTCTATGTAAATTTCTACATAGTCGCTGATGGGCAACTAGTCCAGGGCAGGGTGGGAAACTAGTCCAGGTCCAGTAGCCAGAAGAAGCCAATGTGAAGTTGTGGCAGAGGAGCTCAAGGTTAGCGTTTCTTCATCTCAGGTCGGTGGGTCATCATTAACTCAGAAAAGGTACAGAGATGTACATGTTTATAGGTATGTCTTAATTTTATGTTGGAGATGAACGACAATAAAAGTAACAAATTGTTTGCCAAACTTTTCCTTTAAAGAGTTAAAGACAGTAGCACTTGGCTGGGAAGGGAGGGGTCACCTCCTCAAGTCCAAGGGTCAGCCCAAGTGTACCGTGGAGACTTGTTAGAACAACCCGCTTTTATAGCTCCCACATGCACTCTCATAGTCTGCACAAATCAGCTGATATCAGCAGTCTGACGACAATAGACAAGGGCTTCTGAGGTCCACATTCTCTGCTCGCATGCCAGCGGATGGATGAAGCATGATAACCCTCTGCATTGGCAGCAGCAGCAATCAGACAGAAATCTAACTGCGACCGGCAGGCTGCAGAGGGGACAGCATATCAAAGCTCCTGCTACCATCCCAGCGGAAACAGACCACTGTGGGTGTCCATGGGTGTGGGCGACAGCGTCTCTCTCTGGGCTCCCTCTGGATACAGGGGTCAGCTTTTAAATGCCCTGGTGTCTGAGCCCAAGGGAGAGATAGACAGAGAGAGATTGAAGCAGAGAGAGGGAGGATCAGACATGCATGAACTTGCAGAGACATTGTGTTCTCCTGTCCATCTGTTCTTTCTCTTCATTTGCCTGGACTTTTATGTGTATTGAAGCCTTATGAAGATGAAGATCAACCATATCAGTCTGACAGGAGACGGTGCTCAGTGTGATTACACTCAAGCGACAACCTGATACTGATAATGCAAAAGACACTACGTAATTTTGCCAGCACTGATGTTACCGAATCGTAACATCTTATCACCTTGAAAACAATTGGCTTAGATATTCTCAGTGGTGTATTTACTGGTGGGCAGGGTGAGCAATGGCACTGAGGCCCATCCATAGCTCATGTGGACTTGTGGCATTTTTGGTTGGGCCTCTCTTATAGATACTGACCCAACTGTATACCCATGCATACCCATGTTCCTTAACATACAGCTGCAAGCTGAAAATAATATCAGTATTGGACATAAGTTTGGATTTGACTGTTCTTTGGTGTTGAGATGACCTAGGAAAGTGTGGCGTATGCATGATGTCCACAGTGACAACGTGGACATGAATATGCCTTTTTGCCCTTTTTTCCCCCAATTTCCCTCACAGTGCCATGTACCCAACCCATATACAACAAGCTCCAATACAACAGCTAACAGATGCCTGTGCCTGCCAGTGATGACCAGAATTTGAACATGCAATCCTCGGATCATAGTGCTAGTGCATTAGACCCCAAATGAGCTGGGCAGTGACCATTAAGATAATTTGTTCATGTGTGGTATGGTAAATGATTGTATGGCAGGAGATCATTTAAAACATGCATTTTTGTGACATCAGGGTGTCCATACATGCTCTTTTTACAGTACATGTCTTCTTATCGGGATGTGAAAACTGCACCCAGACAAATTTCTGAACTGTGTGAAAAGAGTAGGATTGCACCACATTGACTTCAGGTCAGTTGCCACACATTCTGTGTACATACTCTGACATGCCTAAAGTTATGGGATATCAGCGTGTAAATTGTTTTTAAAGCAATATTACCTCAGGAGATGGCTTGGGAACGCCCACACCTGTGTAAGTTGTGGGATGTTATCTTGAGACTGAGTGAGACTGAACACTGGCCACTGTACTCAAGGCAATGTGAATTTTCAGAATTCTAAAGTGGCATGCTAGTTGTTGTCAGATGGATGGGATCTTCCAATTCTATCTATGAACATGAAAAAGACTTAGTTATGAACCTATGTAACTATGAGAACTGTATTTGGGTAGTCATAACACAAAAAATACACAATATCACAAACTCTTTTTATGAGATTAAATGAGAAAACTAGTTTTTCATGATACATAATTACGATTGAAATAACTAGCAACTGTCTAACAGCAGCGGCTAAGCCACAGTGCAGGGTTCAATGTCCTTTTAGTCAAGGTTCAACACCACGTTTATATTCATACTGCACGTCCATTCTGGCAAGGCGGTGTGGTTAAAAAGGGAAAGTGGAAAAAAATGTTTGGTTTCTAATTATACCCAATCTCTTAGGATATGTTGTCTTTTTAGACATCCATGAATTGTTGCTTACTTCAACCTCCCTGCAAAGAAAGAGGTCAGGGAAAGTTCTACAAACTAAAATCACATTTTGAACAAAATAAAGAATAAGATAAATAAATAATAAACACAGAGAGACAGTGAGATGTGATTTTTAGGGTGGTCATGTGGTTGACGAGGCTGGCTTGTGATTTCTGCCATTTCCTGACTCCTGGTGTGTTTATTTATTGTGAGTCCTGGCCATTCTGAACATGGTCTCTAAGGGCCAGCTACTCCACTGAAGCCAAAATACACTATTTAGGTCAAAGATGTAGCATTTAAAGGTGTTCCAAAACAGGTGTACACTGCTTACAGATTTTTGATGAACCAGCAGTGGAAAAAAAATCCATAGAAAATAGAAAATTAATGAATACAAATGTAATGTTTTTAAAATAAATAAAACACTGATTTTAAATGTTTGATTGTGGAAATAAGAGTGGTTCAACTTCAGGTTCTCACAGTTCACTTGGCAGACCATGCATTTACAGAGCAATGTCTATTAAATCAATTTGCAATAAACCTTACAGAGCAAATATTGCTTAAAGAATAATAAAATGTAAAAGAATATTGAATTACGAAAAAATGAATACAATTCTGATAACATACAGGAACACACAATAAAGCAAAGTGGCTGAACGATTAGAGAAGACATTCCTACTGTCTCACACAGACTGCAGTGATAAGTGCTTTAAGGGTCTCCAGTAGTGAGTTATTAATACATAAAAATGTCATATTAGCATCCATAAACAACAGATGCAACTATTGATGTCATGACCGTTGTGATTATTTTAAATTCTATTTAATAGTTAGTTACATTTCTAATGAAAACAGTCATTAGTCATCATCAGACAGCTATGATAATGGACATCTAAACATTATCATAACTGACCTGAAATGAAATATGATCTGATGATGTGGCAGGGTTATTTCAGTGTCAAGCCAAATGTTACCAACATTGCTATATGGGACAGGTCCAACATAAGATTATCCAGGATTATCCAGGACCAGGACTCATCTTTAGGATGGTCTTTAAAGGTTTGAATTATTAAAAATATGGCTCTTGCATCTATTGTTTTACATTAAAAGCACTTACATGGGAAGTGAAAGACATCTAGGGAATCTATTAAAGGGTCATGTGGCCCAAGGTACATCGATGTGATCTGCTACTAATATCTTGGTGCCAGATACCACAGAACATCTTCACAGGTCTTATGGAGTTTGTCCCTTGCTGGAGTAGTACTATTCATTAGCAGAAGGGGGACTTACACAATGTTAGACAGGTTAATGTTATGGCTGATCTGTGTATTTAGGTTGAATCAATTCTTATTACCAAAAGAACCATTTTATCATAAACCAAATGAAACACTTTTGGGGAATGTTCTAGATGTTTAGAACGTAAAATAGATTTTTAAAAGGTAAATATAGTGTTATATTGTTTTATGTTTTTAAGCTTAAATTTGGCATCTTACGTTTGACCACACAGGGACCCCAAAACTGAACCCATGACTGGCACAGCGCGACACTATGTGGCAGTTTGTAAACTGCACTTGCTTACACAGAAGGATTATTATGACTCATGGTAGCTGCTATAATTGTCCTCTTACTGTATTCATCAGTCCGTACCCCCATTAAGACTAGTGTATTTACTTGTGGTGGAATGTTGGACTCTTCCTTCTATTGTTTGGTTGCTTTTCTTCACCTAGGTGATCACATATTCCTCTTACTCTATCAGATCTTCTATCCGATTACTCCACCTTTGTTTAGACTACTGACTGATGGTAAAAACAAAAACGCATAGCTGGTTAAGTGGGCAGGATACATGTGGCCATGCTGTCAAGGATAGCACATATTTTTATTATTACTAAAAATAATAATCCAATAATCCTTTCAATTTCACACAGAAGTGCGAATAGGTTCATAGTTTAAGGTCCCAGTTACACAAAAAGTTAAATACAAAACAAACCAACAAAAAAAAAAACAGTTGGTTGGTAATGTTGGGCCAATGTGGACAACCTACAAGTTTATCAGTATGGGTGAAAATATTACCAATAATTACTGACTTTCTTGGTCATCAGTATTCAGACGCACACTTGCCCAGTATCAGTAGCCCCCTGTTGAATTTATCAAAGACGTACTTACAAGTGATCTAGAATGAGAATAAAGGGAAGATTAACTTGATTATAACATCTAATAAAATAACTAAAAAATAAGGAAAATAAGTGGAACTAAAACTCCACCCACAGTTCAACAGTTTGAACAAGATTTAGGACAGTATTTAATGTTTCTCTCTACTGTTTAAAAAGCTTAAAATGTTTAATTTTTTCAAATCAGTATTGAATACAATATTTATATATAATATTACATATTGATTTTTAACATTCATTTGATTCTTGATCAATAAAAGTCAATTGCAAAAAAAATAATAATAGAATAAAAGACTAGTTTGGGTTTAGTTTTGGACATTTAAACTAGCTTGGCTTTGACCAGTGTAAGACTGGGCACAAGTATCAGGTCAACTGGGAGGATTATATTTAATATCTTTCCAGACATACATATTTAGAAATTAAGAAATCATCTTTTTGCTCATAAATAACTAAAACTTGAAAAAATATAAAATGTGAATATAAATGAATATAGAATAATGTAATTAATATAAAAGTAATAAACTTTGATTTTATTTTTGAGAAAAGTCCTAGATCAGTCTAGTATTTGTATTTGCCATCCTATTTGCTATCATTTATTAGGGGCCACAGCCAGGTCCAAAATTCTCATAGTTGTAACTAAGAAAAAGTCAGCTGTTGCAGAATACTGCAAAAGCTGCAGTAAGTTCTATGTAATTGCTAAATAGAATGTATTAAATCAAGTTAAATGTATGGAAAACCAATTGAAACTCTGAAATGTAGTAAATAATGGTGCATTGAGGAACCAAGAATACTGCCTACATAAAATGTTATTGGCTGGCTCAAGACTTAATGAGTCTCTTCAGCAAGCAATATGACTGTATTTGCAGAAACCTGGTGATACAATATGCACCCTGATACAGGGTTTACAATTCCATTGGGGTATATTGTGATTGTGTTAGCAAGACAATATTTTTCAATTTTTGAATCAAATTTAAGGAAGATTTTCAGTATAAAATTCACCATCATATAACTAAAATCTGAGTAAATAAAAAGTAGGATCTGAAGACGACTGTCTGACATTTATTTTTACAAGTGAACTGTCAAGCCTGTGTTTCTGTGAAAGTATACAAAATAGTACAATAATTTTGCAAGCATAATTTCAAATTTACAAAGTTACAGTTTTAAGAACAATTCAAATAAAGTATCAAATGTCTCCTGGCTGTGTCAGAATTTGACTTTCCCAATTCACAATATATAAAAAATGTGCCAAAAATCTTTTTGATAAATATAAGAATCACTTTCCTTTGCCCAAAGAAACTTTCCATGGATGCTTTTGTACTTTAAAGGTCCAGCATCTCCCAAATCTGTAATGTACAGCCAATTAATTTACACACATTTCACCATAGTTGGTGCAGAAGCAACAGCCACTGGCTTCTATTAAATTTAAATCTTCTTAATACCAGGAACCACAGGCACTCTCAAAATTACAGTGCCAAATAGGATCCTTGGAGATGCTTTACCAAAACAACTGAATGGGTTTTCAAAAAACCATTTTGTGAATGCCAGTGTTTTAAAAATTGCACATCAATATCATGTAAAAGTTTTTCAGACTGTATGTCGAAGGCAAGACCTACTGCAGAGAACAGAATGCAATGTTCTGCTGTGTCAGGATCTCTATTAAAGTGCAATGACTCCTTTCCCTTTACTAGACAAATAAATTTGAATTGTATTTGAATCTTAATATAGCTATTTAAAGTACACTAATAATGGAAATGATTAGAAGAGGGAAAGTGGGAAAAAATCTGATAATAAAGTTTCTCTCACTGTCTGTAATGATGGATATATTACAGAATTTGCTTTCAGTAGGAAAGTTTACATATGTTGTTGCCTGGCTTTCTGAAACTCCAGACTGGAACAGACATCTTAAGATTAAAATAATACACTTTTAAAAATGTGTCCTAAATTGTTCTTGGTTTGGACATCCAGCACTATACAAAGTACTTAATTGCTACAGAATAGTTACATTACCCTGAGGTTCTTCAAACTGTAAGATTAAACTTCATACTTCATTCTCATTCACAAGCAGAAATGGACTAGTCACTCTGGGATAGATTAGATTAGATTAGATTAGATTAGATTAGATTAGATTAGATTAGATTTGATTAGATTAGATTAGATTAGTCACTCGTGCATATTTACAAATGTTTCTAAATCTCATGTATATTTTGTAACATCTCAACACCACAAACATGATTTATCAACACTCCAAAAAATTAAAATGCCAAAAGAGCTCCTAGGAATGAGACGAGCCAAACACCTTATCTTAAGGCCACACCACACCAGCAGGACAAACACAAAAAACACATTGGTTGTTTGATGTGTTTCATAGGGTTCTGTTTGGTTGTGTTGGTCCAGATATGTCTGGTCAAATTTATTATAATTTTTGAAAAAGTTGGGGAAGTTGGCCATGACTTAGAACAGACATTGTATATAATCCATCACACTCCTTTTAATTCCATTTCCTGCATGTTTAATAACATTGTAAGTCTCTTAAAACCAACAACAGAATGTGTCTTTTAAAAATAACAAGTCTTTATTATTCCTCATTTCTCTATTAATAGAGATTTATTGTTTCGTTCAGTGTTGTTTCACTAATAACTGTATCATTTCCATTATTAAAATGTACTGTAAATAGCTATATTAAGATTCAAATAAGATTCCAAATTAATTGTCTAGTAAACGGGAAGGAGAGAGTCACTGCACTTGATGACATCAGAATATTGGTGTCTGTCTTACAATGTTTGGTCAGCATGATCTGGCCCTAAAGGACCTTTCAGTGGATGGTTCTCTACATGCTGTTTCAAAAGTAGGTACAGGGAAACGTGTTCTAATGACTGTGTGTGGTAATTGACCATACGCTATAAATGTGGAAGATAGAGATTAGACGGGGAAAACAGTGTTCCTGTAAATAACTATCCACTTAAAGATTTTTTTTGAAAACTAAAGATACATCTTTCTACTTCAAAAAAGCCCCTTCAGTTCTTTGATTGTAATCAGTGTATTTTTGTTTTTATATAGGAAAAGTAGAAAAACTGAAAAGAGCCGCCTCATTTGTCTGCTGGTTTCTTGGTTTCTAGGTTTTAGAATTGTAAAACACATTGGATGAAGGTGATTGCCAAAAAATGCATCATCCTTAAACTAATTTTGGTCAGTTAGCCATCATAAAATAATAATTATAATGTCACTATAATGTCAAAAGCATCTTTAAAATAGCATTTTTGTTTTTCAACAGAAGTCAAAACTGGTCTTGCCTTTAATAAGTTAATGAAATGGAATTCAGTTCCAAGTCATTTTGGCCATTGATCATTTGGATATTAGTCTATTCATCATGACAGGGAAGCTTCAGGTCACAGCTGTTTTGTATGGAAAAATAAAAATAGGCCATTTTCACCTGAACAATGGTGTTTAGGGGAGGGTTGCAAGGAGAAAGCTGCTGCTCTCCAAGAAGAACATTGCTGTGCATCTGCAGTTTGCTAAAGATCACATGGACAAGACACAAGGCTATTTGTTTTAAATGAGACACTTTATGTTTGGAGAAAAGAAAACATCATAAAAACCTTACCATCTGTAAAACGTGGTGGTGGTAGTATCTTTCTTTTGGCCCATTTTGCTGCATCCTGGCCAGGATGACATATCATCATTGATTCTGTTGTTTTGAATTATAACAACAGAATTTAATCTATCAATGGACATCTATCCATGAGCTGAATGTCAAGAGAACGTGTATCTTTTGGAATGGCCACATCAAAGCAATTCAATTCAAAACCTTAATTCAAAAGAATTGTGAAGCAAGCACTTCAATTGTTCACTTGTTCTAAGTGACCTGAAGCTTCCTTGTCGTTGATGAATAGACTAATATCCAAATGATCAATGGCCAAAATGACTTGGAACTGAATTCCATTTCATTAACTTATAAAAGGCAAGACCAATTTTTCCTTCTCTTGAATAACAAAAATGCAATTTTAAAGATGCTTTTGACATTATAGTGACATTATAATTATTATTTTATGATGGCTAACTGACCAAAATTAGGTTAAGTATGATGCATTTTTTAGCAATCACCTTCATCCAATGTGTTTTACAATTCTAAAACCTAGAAACCTTGAAACCAGCAGACAAATGAGGCGACTCTTTTCAGTTTCTCAGTTTTCCTATATAAAAACAAAAATACACTGATTACAATCAAAGAACCGAAGGGGCTTTTTTGAAGTAGAAAGATGTATCTTTAGTTTTCAAAAAAATCTTTAAGTGGATAGTTTTATATATATATATATATGCGATGCAGCACCCAGGGCACATGAAAAGGTGCAGCGTGATTTACGTCAGTAACGCTTTCACCCCCTAATCAGTCTTTCCTCTTTCCCTAAGCGCCTGTTTCAGGGACAGAGGAGTGTGTCTGCAAGTGTGTGTGCGTGCGTCTGTTATCAGTGTGTGTTTATTATATGGGGCTATGTTCCTGGCTCCAAAACATTACCCTATTGTCTCTGGGACTATTGTTTGTTTACTGAAATAAAAAGAGGACAAAGCCGGGAACCGGTGCTGGACGATACTTTTTGGGAGCTGGCGTCAAGTGGCATCCCAAAATGCGAAGGGTGTGGGGTCATTGTTTTGGGGAGCATGGCTTATGCTTTCTATCAAGGTCAGCCACGTTTCCAGAAAGAGTCAGGGCCAGTTTTGGTCAGCACAATTTCTTCCAGAGAACAGAGGATACCTACACTATTTACAATAACAGCTTTAATGTTTCTAAGTTTGACGTATTTGACAGCAGGTAGGAGACGCTTTCCCACACAATTCCAGGGATGCTGATGAATTATTCAGACAGTTCCAACATCTGCAGTTTTGATACTATCGTTATGTCTTGTGTGTTTCTCAATCCTGTTCCTGCAGACACTCCTGCCTTGCATATTTTAAAGCTTTCCCTGCTCCTATCACACATGATTCAGCTAATCAGCTCAGTTACAAACATTAGGACCAGGTTTGAGAAACACTGTCCTACAACATCTGAGCACAGGTCTGAATGAAGTCCTATAAATATTTCAGTCTGATTTAGGCCACACATTGTACTGAAACAGCAATTGTCAAAGTTGATTTGAGAGCCAATAGGGATTCACACAGCTAAGATCTTAGACTGCTGTTCACCTACTGCAGAACTGGGATGGCTTTTGTGCCAGCGCTAGTTGGTTCAGAAAGGTCAGAACGGTCTTGTTTCTGTCAGCTCTGCAGCAAAATCATATGCAGTAATCTGTGGTATTCCTAAAGGATCAATTCTGGGCCCCACACTATTTCATTTCTAAGTGTCCTTTTTATTATTTTACTGTCCATTTAAAACACTATTTTCACAATGATTATTAGATCATTTAATGCTAAACTACTCAGATCACTAAAGTACTCATACATTGCAATGCATTTATTTGCAATCAGATATATTTTATTGAAAACCTTGATTAACTGATAAACATTTGAACATTTTAAATGGTAGTGCATGCTTCAGTGCTTCAGACCATACTAAAGTGTTATGTACTTATATTTCAATGGGGCAAATACATTTAGATTTAAGGGAATTCCATGTATTTTTAAATGTCATGTCTGAAATCTATATATTGCTATATATTAGATTTCTGTGTGACAGTGCATATTGAAAAATTGTATTCATGTTTACAAACTGCTTTGTGTCTGAGCATTTTAGCCGTGATGGATGCCTGTATGTCCCAGCAAAAATGTCTTGGCAGATTGACTATATTTGATATAACAGGAACTAAAAGTATATAACATAGGTTTACTGTAACAATCTTATTTACAGGACATCAGATTGTTAGATGAGTGTGGTAGGGTGGTAAGGGAACCAAAACACAAGCAAAAAAAACAAAACCCCTAATGGAGGTTTCTTCCATCGGTGAGCTCTGAAAGTGCACGCTCCCCCCTAATGAGAGAAAATGAGCAAGCTGATAATCACAACGATACGAATCCCTCAATGGGTGGATTGCATCCCCAGTGACCAGGCGGACCATTGCAAGAGACCGTGCAGGACTGTTGCGATTGATACACTATCGGTATGGAAGTGTTGGTGAGGGCGGCCTGCCAGCTACCATGACCGATAGAGTCAGAAGTGTGGCGGTGCTTTGGAGAAGGCCGGAGCAATGAAGGGTTCGCACTGGGTGGCAGGCCTGATTAAAGCACTCCTGTGTTGCTCAGAGAGCGAGAGGGGGTTTTGTGTCAAGATGAGATCAGCCTGCAAATGGGAAAGATAAGCTGCAGTGAAAGTTAGCCAGCATAGAGTTGTTTTCAGAAAATGGGTTTCTGATTAAGGAGTATTATCAGTCTGTGCTGATTATAATAATAATAGTATAAAAATGAATTGCTGCCGATGATTACAAGCTGGTTTGTTTTTCCTATTGCCCAACTGTCTCTATTGTTCTGTACTTATTGGTTGTAATTTTTTGCAGTGACTCATATCGCTGT
This sequence comes from Acestrorhynchus altus, assembly GCA_034509495.1. Taxonomy (NCBI): domain Eukaryota; kingdom Metazoa; phylum Chordata; class Actinopteri; order Characiformes; family Acestrorhynchidae; genus Acestrorhynchus; species Acestrorhynchus altus. The sequence goes on along the minus strand of CM067503.1, from coordinate 7,879,750 downwards.
TATGATAAGCAATAAGTAAATCATATTGCAATTTCCTAGGAATAAATTCAGATTTGTAGTTCATAGAAACAAGTGGAGAAATTCAATATATGCCACATTTGTATTTGTAAACATGAAATGTTTTATAATGAATTTAATTTAATTTTTTCCATGTCAATGTAATTATGCACAATATAAACCAAATGTACATAGCTAATCAATGTGAGTATAACAATGTAATTGCTCTTGTAATTGTGAGATTACATATGAATTATAAGGAATTAGATTTCCCAAAAATGTTTAAAAGAAAGTTTTGTTCCGTGCAAATGCCTTCAGTTCCTCTCAAATCAAGTATGTGAATGCTCCCACACACACACACACACACACACACACACACACACACACACACACACACACACACACACACACACTGCTCCGGTAACAGCCTCTGCTCCTCTGGTAAGGCTTAAAATGTAAGTTGATTGTATGGATATTGATTTGATTTGATTGCATTCATCCATTTAATCAGAATCAGAATCAGAACTATTTTATTAATCCCAGATGGAAATTGCAAATTCTTACAGCTGCACCAATGTGTATAAAATATAAGTGAAGAAAATATGAAGAAAATATAGCCAAGTTTCTTCTCTTTGACTTAGCTGGAATGGTGTTCCACATGAGTACATGCAATTGGTTATGGGATGAATGCCAGAGAACCCCTCTCCCTGTTGACATACAGTAAGTGAGGTAGTAGTCACTACTGATGTCCACTAGGTCACGTACACAAACTTGAGTGCTTTCTTTGAAGTGAATTGAACTACTCCATTTTGGGAAGGCGTGTTTGTTGGTTCAAACAGTGAAATGACAGTGAAATGACAATGCTGATGTTTTTCTTTCAACCAACACACTCACTGAATTTATTTCATTTGGAGCATGCAGATAAAGTTTAAAAAGAGAGAAAGGGAAATAATTAGACGTATATATACTCATCATCAAAAATATTGCCTCACCTAGAAGGAATCTACTAATTGCAATGCATAACTGCAGTGGTATCATACCAGATACATTGTAGCATTGTACCATACATTGTATCTTCAGTGACAAGTCCAAGTCTTGTTAGAGATGACCAACGGATCCATGTGTGGACACAGGCCTCAGACCTCAAGGGTTTGGACAGGCGAGGCATACTGGGATGTTGCAAATGGGGATATGGAGGAAGTTTGGAGCTTCTTGGACTTCTGCTCCAGCATCTGTTGCGCCAGATGCAGCTCCCAGCATCTGTGGTGCATCAGCTCCCTCACCCGCGTCACCTGCCACATCAGCTCCAGCATTTGCACAGCCACCGCCAAATATTCCAGCATCTAGAGCACCTAATTAGCAACAAAGTGTGGAAAGGAAATTCATTAAGACTGTTTTTCAGGCCATTAATATTACAACAGTCAGCCCTGAAAGTCAGATATCTGTAATAATAATAATCCATCCATTTTCTGAACTGCTTATTCCTGAAAAGGGTCACGGGGGAGACGGTGCCCAGCCGGCAACTCTGAGAGCAAGGGCAGGAAACAACCCTAGACAGGGCGCTAGTCCATCATAGGGTGCACACATTCACACACTAAGGGCCAGTTTAGAATCACCAATTCACCTACCATGCATGTATTTGGACTGTGGGGGAAACCAGAGTACCCAGAGGAAACCCACACAAACATTTTACTTATTCTTTTTATCTTCTAGATAATCTTGCCATCGACACTAACCCTGTGGATATATACCTGTAAAGGAAAGGTTTAAGAATCAATGTATACAAGGACCTTGTATGTGTATACAAGGATGAATGTGTCGTGTATCATAGTGCCTCATTCCTGTCTTTTATACATTCCATGTATTTGTAGGCACCTAATATTTAGCATACGTTGGCACATTGCTGTGATGATGTAATTGCATTCAGCCACAAGAGCATTAGTGAGATATAGCATTGATACTGTAATACAGTGATTATTTCTTGCACTCCAACTCTAATCCTAAAGGTATTGAATGGAGGTCGTCCACTCCACAGCTCAATCCGGTTGAGCTTTGTACTGCTTTAGTCGATGTTTGACAATGGACATTGAGATCATGGTGACTACAGTTGCAATGAGTGTCCATTAAAGTATCTGAATTTATGAAAGGGCTCTGGGTTATGAACCTGGACTCTGATATCATTTTTAATAGATAGTATAATAGATAAATAGAGTTTATCAGCTTACAAATTAGATCATCCCTTATGGCCACAGCAGTGCAATGGAATTTAACCTCCACATTTAACCCATCCACTGCAGTAAACAAACACACTCTTGTGAGTTTGGGAAGTACATATACCTAAACTCGCAGACAGCCATGTCAGTGCCAAGGAATCAATTGCGTCCACTTTATTTAGCTGTGTTGGCCAATGGGATCAAACCATTGAACTTGGGCACCAAAGATTTTCCCACCTACAAAGTATGGAGAGGTCTGTAAATTTTTATTGTAGGTTCACTTCAACTGTGAGAGATCCGAAAATCACATTGTATAATTTTTTAAAATAATTAATTTACATTTTATTGCATTAAATGGGTATTCACCTTTCAACCAGCAAGAATTCTGGCTCTCACAGATCTGTTGTTTTTTCTTATAGAAGGCCTCTTATTCTGCAGTCATTACCTGTATCAAATGCACTTGTTTGAACATGTTACCTGTATAAAAAACCCCTGTCCACCATGGCCAAGACCAGAGCTGTCTAAGGACACTAGGGAATTTACACATAGATACACAAAAACGAGATACAATTATGTATATTGCATTAGTCAGCTGATTATTTTAGACTGTAAAAGATATATGAAAGCATGGAACAATACACCAAAAGAGTATGTTTTTATGAAAGTTGCTTTTTAAAGAACTAGAACTAGATATAGGTTAAACAGTTGTCTGATCTGGCCTTGAAATATTTATTTGTGCCCTGATTTTTTTCTTTCAGTTTCCAGTAAATGCAGCATTAGTTTCCACAATATTCCCGGTCAAGCATGATGAGGCTTTTTGATGGTTAACTTCTGATGAATGCTTGGAAGTCTTCTCCTGTAATGTATCTCATTTACTCTGCTCTTCTCCATCATTTCTTTCTTTGATGTTAAGAATCTTTATTTGGGGGGGGTATGTTGGTGGGGGAGGGAGGAGGGGGGTCATGCATGACAGTTCTGATCCAAACACAGATCAAAGTGATACGCTTTTTATTTTATGTTGTCAATTAAACAAATCATTACCACCGGAAAAAAACTCATTACGTTTATTTACTCTTTTTTTTCTCATGACTTTGATTTATCTAGCTCTCAGAGCTGACGGAGACGGATGGCTTGGCGCTGCTGCAGTGGAGGGGCTTTTGCGGACGTGCTCTGTAGTGGCACATCTGCCTGCATTCTGCCTGATTGCCCCTGCATTGTATGATAATGAATTTCCTAAAATGCCCCCAGTGCTTTCCAGCATGCAATGACTGAAATCACTTCACTACTACGTCAGTGTACGACAGGGGAAGTGGGCAGCTGTGGTCAGGAGGGTCTGGAGGGCTGCAGCCAATGTTTTGACCAAAATCATTTAGAATTGTAGGGGACACTGATCTGGCAGCCCTGTTTGGCTATATGTGAAAAAAAATTATTATTTTTTATTTGTATTACCTAATGTTAACTAATCCATGCCCCCAAATTTATATTAATGGCAAGTTGACCAAGCAATGTGGATCAGGAAGCCATTATTTTAACAATGCAAACCAAGTTACACAAACATTTAACATTTAGTGAGTTTTATTTCTTCTTTTTGCTTCTTGTTTTCAGAACCAGTGGAGAGCCAGTAGACAATTAGTGCTGGTGCTGTAATGCATTTGGCACCATATACGTATACCTGATCAAGACAGACATTTGGATGGAATAAAGGTAGTCTATATCTGCAAAATGCATACCATTAATTTTTCAACACTTTATTTCCAATTTATTTTCTGGTCTAAATACCATCAGAAAATACCATCACTTATGTATGTGACTCAATGTAATGTATCAGTCTTTTACACTCCTTTCTTCCCATCTCATCATGGTTTTGTTTATTCTCCATGTGCTTCTGAGCACTTGTGTTTTTGTTTGGGTCCTGTCTCCGCCCTTGCTCCATCCATTCCCATTTGTGACCCAGTTCCAGGTGTGTCAAATGTTGTCATTGTATTTAAGACTCTTTGTTTCAGTCTGTCCTTTTCTATGATTGTGCTGGTTTGTCAGTATGTTTCCATACATTTGTTTTCATATCTAATTTCCATAGTTTATGTCAGTCTTTTTGTTTTGTATCCTGTTTTCTTTATTTTGAAATCAGAAACCTGTGCATGTACGTCTGCCTACCCTGTCTACTCATTAATTACACTATGTTATGTTATGTGCTAAATGGTTTTGAAGATGGAGGCCGAAAATAAATTTTAGAGTGAAAGAACTTGTGAGGATGAGCTGTTAGGTCCCTGTATGACCGGTGTCAGAGATTGATCTGCATTGCCGGCAGTAAGTCGAGCTTGTTTCTGGTGAGAGTTGGACTCTTCCAAGGCTGCCCTTTGTCACCGATTCTGTTCATAACTTTTATGGACAGGATTTCTAGGCACAGCCAAGACGGTGAGGGGATCCGTCTTGGTGGCCTTAGGGTCATGTCTCTGCTGTTTATGGATGATGTGGTCCTTCTGACTTCATCGGGTCGTGATCTACAGCTCTCACTGGAGCAGTTCGCAGCCGAGTGCGAAGTGGGCGGGATGAGGATCAGTGCCTCCAAATCTGAGGCCATGGTCTTGAGCCGGAAACGGATAGAGTGCCTTCTCCAGGTCAGGGATGAGGTCCTTCCACAAGTGGAGGAGTTTAAGTATCTGGGGGTCTTGTTCACGAATGAGGGAAAACTGGAGCGAGAGATCGACAGGCAGATTGGTGCTGCGTCAGCAATAATTTGGACGCTGTACTGGTCCGTAGTGGTGAAAAGAGAGCTGAGCCAAAAGGCAAAGCTCTCGATTTACTGGTTGATCTACGTCTCTTCCCTCATCTATGGTCATGAGCTTTGACTCATGACCGAAAGAACGAGATCTCGGATACAAGCGGCTGAAATTAGTTTTCTCCGCAGGGTGACTGGGCTCTCCCTTAGAGATAGGGTTAGAAGCTCAGTCATCCGAGAGGGTCTCAGAGTAGAGCCGCTGCTCCTCCACATCAAGAGGAGCCAGTTGGGGTGGCTCGGGCATCTAGTGAGGATGCCTCCTGGAAGCCTCCCTGGTGAGGTGTACCGGGCATGCCCCACTGGGAGAAGACCCAGAGGAAGACCCAGGACACACTGGAGAGACTATGTTTCTCGGCTGGCCTGGGAACGCCTTGGGGTTCCCCCAGAAGAGCTGGACTAAGTGGCTGGGGAGAGGGAAGTCTGGGTCTCCCTGCTTAGGCTGCTGCCCCGTGACCAGACCCCAGATAAAGTGTCAGAAAATGGATGGATTGATTGATGGAGAACTTGTGAGATGTTCCAAAAAATGTTCCAAGGAAGGACAACTGGTGAGACATCAGTGACCAGGCTCACTGATGCTCATGGAGACCCCAACTCACAATGTATAAGACTTAAAGGATCTGCTGCTCAACTATCGGTGCCAGATACCACATGACACCTTCAGAGCTCTGTGGAGTCCATGCCTTAAGGGCTCAGAGCTTCTTTGATGGCACAATAAGGACCTACACAGAATTAACCAAGTTGTTTTAACATTATGGCTTATGTATGCCTGGAAATCAAGCCCATAATTAATCCTAGTACTGTAGCAGTAGAACAGCAAGAACAAGTCTGAATGTCTGATTCCCAAGGTTGTTGAAACTTGGGTCAGAGTAAATATTTAATTTAGCCTTTAATAACTCTTTGAAATACCAAATTTATGAGTGCAGCCATGCAGGGAGATGCTTGCTTATGTCCCATGAGGATGCCCCCAGCACAATAAGACATTGTATTCCTGCACGCAACCAGTGGTGTGTCGTCCTCTGCCAGAGCAGGTGAGAGAAACAATTGGGAATCCTAAAAATAACCTGCTGCCTGTTTATTAAAACCTTATCCTGCTGCTTACTACAGTGCGTGACTGCATAATCACGTATGCTCATGGCAAATGTTCACGTATACAGTAGACAACACGTAGTGGAGGTTGGCCCATTGTTCTGACATACGGCTCCTTCTGCTGTGGAACTGACGCACAATGTCAGGACAGCGTTTGTGGAGGTGGAGACACATCCTATTACACAGCACATCAAAGCAAATATTACTACTACTGTTATTACTTACTATTAGTACTAGTACTACTACTACTACTACTACTACTACTACTACTACTACTAATAATAATAATACAGATAATTAAAGATGGAAATATGACATTTTTTAAATAAGTTTTTTTAAATGTATCCATGTATCCTGATTAACATTGAATAGTATTTAAAAAACATGCAGGTTCATTTTATTGGTTTTAAACAGGCAGTTTTCGTGCCTAAAATCAGACACGAAGTCTAATTCCCCCAAGGGGACTCAAACAACAGAATATCAATTCACTAACAGTTCTTACTATTAGACTGCAATGCTAAGCATACAATAGAAAATAATTGAAGCAGAGGGTCAATCTTCAGAGAAAGGTGAGGTTCTTCTTTATTTATTATTTATTTATAACAAGTCAATCTGGCACCAGGCGAAGATCTCACAAGAACTGGTCAGAACTCACAGTTTAAATACACATTTTGGGCTACAGAGGAAGGGTTTTTTTGGAACCACTGCTTTTTTGCTGTATTACACTCTTTGGGAAAGTCACCATTATTTCCACTTTAGTCTTTCAAATTAACCCTTTTATCTCATTTGGCCTTGAATAACCATGCCAGAATAACATACTCATATCCACATCAATAGTCTTAGTTTTTTTAAAAATTCCGTTCTAGTGCATGATACTCCCTATGGGTATTATCTTCAGTACTGTATTAATTATTATCAACAACTGCTACTCTTCTCCTGGATCTTCTAGATGACTTCTCACAGCAATTGCTCCTTTAGACACTGTGTGTTTTGATACAAAACTGACATATTAGCTTAAATTCCATATGTGTTCCAACTCTTATTAACATTTTCTGGTTTCCAGTAAATTTAAATCCCACACAGTCATGAAAGTTTTACCACATGTTCTATAGTGCCTGACTTGAGGTTGCTGCCACTGTTGATAATGAATTAAGAAGTACAAGTCCAGCTGCAGCTAAAGTGACACTTATTGTTACACCCCTACGATCTACTGTTAAAAATAATTTGCTTATTGCAAAGAAACACAGTGATCATACTGTGATGGTTCCATATGAAAACACATACGCATATTGTTACACCTGCACTACCTAGTGTTTAAAATAAATGTATTTATCTCTCCACAGAACAACATTGGAGCTCTGTTAGAGTGACTATTGGGTTCTTGATCACCTCCCTGACTATGGCCCTCCTACCTCAATTACGCAGTTGGCCAACTCTATGAATATTCCTGGTGGTTCCAAATGTCTTCCATTTACGGATGGTGGAGGCCATTGTGCTTCAATGCAGCAGTAATTTTTGTGTACTCTTCCCCAGATCTGTGTCTCGATACAATCCTGTCTCAAAGGTCTACAGACGGTTCCTCAGACCTCACAGCTTGGTTTGTGCTCTGATATGCATTTACCACAGGTCTCCTCTAATCAAACTGTAGAAACATTTGAAGGATGATCAGGGGAAACAAGATGCACCTGATTTCAATTTTGAGTGTCATTCAGGCTGTGAATACTTATGTACATTATATATTTGTGTTTTTATTTTTAATACATTAGCAAAGATTTCAAACAAACTTTTCTCACTTTGTCATCATATTGTGTATAGAGTTTATTTTGGGGAAAAAATTATTTAAATCCATTTTGAAATAAGGCTGTAACATAACAAAAATTGCAAAAAGTGAAGCCATGTGAATACTTTCTGGATGCACTGTAGTTTTTCCATTTATTTCTGGAGCAAATATTAATTTTAAATAAAAATAATGATTTTGTCATGTATTTACTAAGAAACTGGTAAAAATTGGGTGACATTCTAATTGTGGTATTTGTTAGGAGTGTTAACCTTAATCTCTTGTTCTAAATTTAAAAAAGTCACATATTAGACAAGTCTTTGACAATGAGCTACATCTGTGGACAGTGGTCAAATATCCTCATTCACTGAACTCTTTATTTAATTTATGAAAATGTCTTTTCATATGGAAAATGAAAAATTTCACATATTTATTTAATTATCTCAAATAAAAAGGGTCTGACTGTATATTTATCTGTGGTCTCAGCTACTGTACAGGAAGAAACAGCTTGTACTTTTAACAGTGTACACACATAATCAGACATGAAACTTTACAAATGAAAGGTGAAAGCTCTCAGTTTTAGAAGAAACACAAAGCAGTGATGAAGCCATGTGCATGTGTAAGACAGGGTGTGGAGATGAACCCGTCAATAAAGCCAATGACAGTGCGATACTTTATCTTCTTCTATCAAGCCTCCAGAGACAGACAAGTTCCTTCCATCCGGGGGGTAAGAGGGGTCGGTGAGGAGGGGGTATAGTCGGCGCCTGGGAGGGCAGGGCAGTTTTGGGATAATTTGAATAAAAGATCAGGAGGTGGGAGTGTTGGCTGGGGAAGAACAGCCGATCTCACTGATAGTGAGGTTCCTGTCTGTCTCTATCTTCTGCCTCCCAGTAGCTTATAAAACCTGTGGTCCTCCAGAGTGACCAGTGCGTTCTGTGCGCTTTTACCCAGCAGGTGTTCAGAGTGAAGAGCCACCGTGGAAGACAGGATTCAGCATTCTAGTGAAGATGGCTTCATCCCTCATCACACTCAGACTGTTTGTTCTCTTCCTTCTGTATCCAAGGCTAGCAGGTAAGAATGTAGCTATATATATGTATTTACTTTTCAAAGCATATTTTATTTTCACATATGGAAGAAAATGAATATGGAATATTTCAGAGTTGCAACCAAATTGTAATGGTTACAATTCTTACCTAATTACAATATCTAAATGTGTAAGTATTTTATTGATTTATTTAATTGTCTCAAATAAAAAGGGTCTGACTGTATATTTATCTAACTGTGGTCTCAGCTACTGTACAGGAAGAAATAGTGTGTTGTAAAGGAAGTCCACTTCAGCCAATGGTCATTGACCCTTTTCCTGTTGGCTTGTCTTTAATTTACTTTTAGTCCCTCTGAACGTTTTTCTGGACTGCATGTCCTGAACAATGGGAATTTACGCATGCTTTAAAAAGGATAATAATGACAGGCATCTTCTGACTTTCTTTATTTCCAGCCTTCATTTTCCTGTAAAATGTTCTATGTAGTTGTTTAAAAATGACTGGTTTGTAAATGGCTCCTTTTGCAGATGCTAAAGTGGAGATCATCAGCAGTATGACAGAAATTCAAGTGGGGACAGATCATTTATTATTGTGCAAAGGTCAGTGGATTTTTTTATATGAAGAATTCAGTCTTTGAAATGTTATTTTATGAGTTCTGAAATTGTTATTTTCAGTTTATGTTCTGAGTGAGAATAAGTGAACAAAACCTCTACATTAAAGAAAAAAACAAATTGTTATCTGCAAATATTAGACCACAATTATTGTTTAATTAAACATATAGGAAGTAAACAATTTGCTGTGGATTGTGGAGAGGTGTTTCCTTTGTGGAGAATTTTTGTTTAGTTATTTTCACTCAGCACTCAGTGGCGGAGGTGCCACAGCTGTTGCATATGACCAAATATAATACTTACAAATATGATAATATAATATATTAATTATTATGATGATTCATGAAATAAATACAACAATTTGTTATATACAAATAATTCTTAAATATCCAGGTATGTAAATCTATGTGAACTTGGTCCCAATTTATACATTTTAAGTATATATATAAAAAAGTGTGTGTGTGTGTGTGTGTGTGTGTGTGTGTGTGTGTGTGTGTGTGTAGTGTATGAGGTTGGCTTATAGGTCATGAAAATCCAAAAACCTTAAATTCTTTCTTAAATTATTGCAATAGTATATAAGTTGAATAAATTACCAGTCATGTTATCAACATTAAAACACAAAAAGGTTTGCAATGTCATTTTAAAGTAAAGAAATATATGTTACAATTATATTTTTAAAGACAATTTTCATGATTCTTTTTTTTTATTAACTATAACCATTTTAAGGACAGAATGTAAAGCTGCTATATTAACACATCCGAATCAGACATTGTCATTGTCAAGGAATTGAGGTGTTCTGAAGTTTTTTCTGAAAGGTGAAACATTCAGCTTTGTTCCATGTTCATGTTCATTTTCTTCATGCCGTCCCTTCATGATATATTATCCAGCTGGTAAAGATGCTGACATTGTATGGCAGAAGAATGGAGAGGATTTGGAAGACGACCGGTATGTAGTGGAGCAAGTGGATGAAACTTCATCGAAACTGCACTTAAATAAAGTTGAGCTTAAAGACAGTGGAGCTTACACATGCAAATGTGACTATACTGGTCATGAAGATGAGACAAGCATCAAACTCTTTGTCTATGGTAAGACATTTTATGTGTCATCTCATTGTAGATCCAGTCATTGCATAGATTTGTTCAGCTCCATCCCCAGAATACATGTCTTAATTAAAAAGTATTGTTAGACATCCAGGTAACGTCAGGCCCTCCAGAAGCCCATTCTGAAATCCTACATGAACTCTTTCCTGACAGAAATAAAATCAATTAAATGTTAAATATAAGCTATTAAATCTAATTTTCCCAAATTGTCTACTTGTGCACATATCTGTGCATCCCCAGCCATCAGTGAGTCCATCAAATCAAACTTGACTTTCTTCTAATTCTGGATTGCCATTTTTTCATTTTCAGAGGAACCAAACTTTGGTGAGACAAAAAAATACCATGAGTTTCTGGTCAACCAGTCAGTGCACGTGCCATGCGTGGTCACTGGGAAACCCGAGGTGGAGATCAACTGGTTACGGAATGGTCACCTTGTCAGCAATGATGGTAGGACCCTCGGTACATGTGGTACGATGGTCTCCTCGCCTTCCTCATTCTCTGTGATGCCTGCAGATGGCAGAGTGGAGAGGTGGCGATGGTGGACAACAATGGTTATGGGGTCGGGAGGTCATCACCGGCACCTTTCACAACCAATTTGTTTCCAAATTGAGAGATGTTTCTGGCCAGCAGGCTGGACAACATCTTTACAGCTCATAATCAAATTTCTCATCTGTCTAACAATGAGAGTGAGACGATACTAACTCCATAAATTTGATTCAATTTCTCATCTTTCTAATCATGAGAGTGAGAAAATACTAACTCTCAAAAGTGCACTGCCCCATGTCAACAAAATGCCACCATTGACAACCTAATGCATGTGCTTCATTGGCCTTCATTGTAATGAGAATAACAGATTAGGAAGGATGTTAGTGTTCAACTGTGATAATCCCTCTAATTCTTTTCAACAGGCAGTCAACATCTCACAGTTCTGAGGAATAGGAATCTGCAGATTTCAAACATTCAGAAAGATGATCATGGAACTTACACCTGCGTGGCAAACATCAAAGATCACAAGTCCTTAGAGAGGAGGCTGGAGATCTCTGTTGTTGTTAATGGTGAGGTCTGGGGGTATTTACAGAAGGGGAGATGGGGACTTGTTGACCTTTTTATTTCTTGAGTTCTGTAAAGCTGCTCTGTGACAACTTTGTCTGCTCTGTGCTATACACCTTCATTTTTTATTTTTGATTTGATTTGACTTTGTTACACAAGAGGCTATATAAGAGTTATAAACTCCTCTGGAGTCTGGAGAAGACCAGATAATGCAATGAGTAGTTTTTTTAATTTTTGCCTCAATCTTCTTGGCTCCTCTAGTTCCACCAACTGTGAAGATTCGAAAAGAACGAGAGCACGTCCATGCTGGAACAAACGCAAATGTGTCGATTATCTGTTTGGTGTCAGGAATGCCAAAACCTACCATTAGCTGGACAATGTAAGTACAGTCACAAAAGATATGTATAACATAAATTACAATAACATTCCTCAGAATTGCAAGTGCTTGGGCTGTAACGTTGTGACCCATTTGGGAAGCCCAACTGGATCTCAGTAACAACATATGTACATAGTGGCTGGGGAAGTAATTTACTCTTATATTTATAACATAACTTACAATAACATTCCTCAGAATTGCAAATGCTTTGTTCATGCAAACCCAATGCTCCCTCTTAAACTTTGCACACATGCTATGGATAACCATAACAAACAGAGGTTTGGAGTTTATTCATCTGTCCACTGTTTGAATGCAGTTTGTATTAAAAGACGTTTGTTAAAATAACGGCCAACAAACTAATAAAATGAACATGATTAATTTACAATAACCTAACTACTCCTTTATACTTTAATATTGTATTAGTATTTTTGAACTGTTTCTTTCCTATATGGAGAAGAATTATATGGGCATGTATTTCTTCACTAATACACCTCAAGAAATTTTAATATTGTGAAAATTCATGCATGTTTATAATTTAATTTTAAAGTTAAACTGTAATATTATTAACTGTCTGATTTTCATTACTTGTAATGAGATCGTAATGTGTGAAGTCTTTTTTGTACTGTAGATCAGTATCGCTTATAGCTATGACAGATTATAACTCAGATTATTAGAACATTCATAAGATGGTCAAAATGGTTATGAGTATGTTTTTGTTTGAGTTAGCTGGTATAGCTGGTCTATGAGCATGATCAACTTGACCAAACTTGAAAACAATTATGAAAAAGCTTCACCATACTGGTCAACCAACTCAAACTGGTTAACTAGCTAATTTACCAGTATAGGATGTGTTTTCCTCTGTATCACCATCTGTATCTGATTCAACAACCTTGACCCACAAATACATTGTTTAATTGTAAATTGTATTTCAAACAATCACAGAACATTAAGGAACATATTTTTTTCAGATATTCTTTTACATTTTCAAATATATTTACATTTTACATATATTTCTTTTCTCTGTGGGATGGGCTTAATTATCCTGCTCTGTCTGTCTGTGCATCTTCCACCTTAGGCCTGCTACCTCAGATTCTTCTCGCTACATATACAACTCAGACAAAAGTGAGCTCACCATCCCAGATGTGGCTAGAAGTGACTTTGGAGAATATGTCTGCACTGGCAGCAATAAGATTGGAGAGGAAAATGCAGCATTCATTCTAGATGTCTCAGGTGAGAAAACCTCTTGGAATGTGAAATCTCTACTAGGAGTATAGACCCAACCCAGAAAACATATCCATGTGGGACCCATATCGCAATTGGGAAACAGAAAGGTTTGTCCTTGTTTCCACGATTGCCCCACATGTCGATACCCACCATGGTCAATGATGGGAACAGGAGGGGTTATACATGGGACATATCTGGTTTGCCAACTGCACATGTGAAATTAAGATGGGCTGTAACATTTGGGAAGCCCAACTGGATCTCAGTAACAACATATGTACAACCCCACTCAGAGCCCATACCCACCTGGAACCCACCAAGCCCAGGTTTCCCCCTTGTGTAACCCACGTGAGCATATTGGCTGGGGAAGTAATTTACTCGTTTGTCTCTTGAAGAGGAAGAAAAATAAAACAGAATGTTTGGGCCAGTAGGGCTACATATCTAGAAACATGATAAAAGAGCAGTGCACTTTGTTTCTCTTTGTGTAAATCTGAAGCAAATCTACGCATGAGCAAGTGTCCCAGGACTTTTGTTTATAAAGTTTATGAGGCATGTATTATATATAGAGTAAAGGAAACATATGACTCTGTGAGTATAAGGCCTCAGGAATATTGGCATGCTCTTCTAGTAAGCAATCAGCAAGTACACTTCACTGAAGTTCTACACTCCAGAGGGCACTGTCTAAAGTTTACTGCAGCAATAAACAGAGATATGGACAATTTGATATGGCATAAGCACCCATCTCCATTCAGAGTTTCAAGATTTGTAATGGATTGGAATGGTTTCTTGACTTCTTTGATTAAAGTTTTGAAAGGTAACGGATTTCTATAAAGTAAAGGATTCATTTATTGTGATATTTGCTTATATACTGTATTTAAGTCTATGCTCACATTCACCCTACATGGCAGACGTCTTAAATAGGCTCCTTAAATAAAAAGGGACTTTTTTGGTCCCGTTGTAGGAATTTCAGTCAAATGTCTAACAGCTTTTCTTTAGTGGATTAATTTTCATGAAAACTTATCAAACCTCTTTATGTTGACTATTTGTGATCACAGTTCTTCATTTTAATGCCTTTTTCTTAACGTCATCAGAACGACCATCTGTGATCTTGAGCGAGTATCAGATGGTGGTGAAACCTGGAGAGTCTGTATCTGTCTCCTGCAATGCCACCGGACATCCTTCCCCCAGCATTGAGTGGCTTGACCATACAGAAAAGGTAGGAAACAGCAGGGACCATCATAGTTAAAGAATTTTTTTTTTTATTTTTAGATAGTTTTTGTGATCATAGAACATAGCTGTGGCATAGAGTTTTTCTATCAGTCTGAGGCTGCAACTAATGGTTATTCAAATGACCTGATAATCTACTGGCTATTATAGATTATAGAGTAATGAAATCATGCTGTTTGTCATAAAATCGCCATCATTCAGTTCCATAGGTGCCACTGTTACATTGGTCCAGCAGTTTATTTAACCTATTTTCCCATTTAGAACGTTATTTTATGGATTAATAGTGTTATAAATGTTTATATATTTTTTTTAGCATTTTAGTTCACATGGTAACTTTTATAGGGCAATGAAATCATACCCATTCATACAAATCATGCTAATTGCTCCCAATGCTTCCTGCAGTGTAGTAAAGTGTGTCAAAATGATTACAGAGTGTTGTTTTTAACTTATCAATTATCATTCTTTCACCTTTTTTTTTTAATGTGGCACTTTCACAGTTTCTTTGATATCTTATTGTCTTTCTTACTGATGTACTGATGTCCTCTACTGGCAGAAAGTGGAAGGGTCTGACACAGAGCTCATTATAAAGAATGTGGAGACTTCTGATGGTGGTGTGTATTATTGCAAAGCCAATAACAAAGCTGGCACCAACAAAGAGGAGTTCATGCTAATAAGTAAGTGTTGGGATCCACTGTACTTGATAAATTACATGCTGGCCTACTTTTACCATGCTATAATGAAACATGGACATTGTTAATGTAGTGGGATATTCATTACACATTTATACATTTATACAGTGTGATCTTGTCTGATCAACAGTAAATTCTCCATCTTTCTTTTCCTCCAGCTTCACCAGCCGTGCCACAATATTTCACAATTACGTCTGGACCTACATCAGCCAACATCATCCTGCATGCCCCCTTGCAAGATGGAGGCTCTCCCATCATTAATTACATTGTGCAGTGGAAGAAACAATCACAAAATGAGTGGAGCAAGGCTGCTATCCGTTTTTCTGGTAATTCATTAGCACTTCTTCAGTACACTATTAAAATAGTCTTGTCTTGCTTTGTTTTTGTATGTTGTGGCTTATCTTCAGTGATAATGTTGCAAAATTAGCAGGGATATGGTTGCAACACCATGACTAATTTTGATAGTTTAATAATATATAACATCACAAATAACATTTAGTTTATATAATACATTTTAGAACCTTTTACATAAGTATCAGCATACAGACCAGTTGAGACATTTGTGCATGTTGGCCCCATTCTTATTTTATTATGGATTGTGTTTGAATTCCTAGATCCGCTGGTTGTCACATCTCTGGCTCCATACACTGAGTATTCTGTTCGTTTTGCGGCCCAAAATAAACACTTTATTAGTGGTTTCTCTGTTGAGAAGACAATCCGCACCCAGGCCAAACGTGAGTATTATTAGAACTGTCTCTCTCTTCCTCTCATTCTATCATTTTTCATTTTGGCCAATTCGTAATAGGTAGCTGTATTCTCAAACAATTTCTTGATAAAAACATCTAATTGGATTTTGAAATACAAACAAAAGCTTGAACCAAATGCTCATCGCTCATAGCTCATAGCCAACAACATGTTATATAATGTATATTTTCATGCATAGTGCTAATATGCATAATATTAACATTTTTCCACCATTCTATTAATTTAATAGTTTATTATCAAGGCTAATATATAGTATTACTTTGATATTCAATTAAACATCTTTTGAAATAAAGTTTTCAATGTTTTTTATGTTTGAATTAATCTACAAATTAAAATGATTTTGAATATTCATTCATGACTGGCCATACAGGATGTCATTCTTTCCATTCGCATTGCTGACTCCTTGTTTCCATATTGTGCCTTTCCCATTCATCTAACTATCCCAACTGAACCATACTTCCATACCTCATCTGCCTGCTGATGACCTTTCATTTGGCATTGTGACCTGTTTCTGATGACAATCGTCACCATTCCATTACTGTCACCATCACAGAGGGTAAATCAGCAGGCTTACATAAATTCATATTATATTGCCTAGCTCTGAACCAATGTGAAGTAAAGCACACTGTATGAATAAACTCAACAACCAGTTTGCCTCCCCCTTCCATTTCTTCCTGCCTCTCCCTTCCATTTCTTTCTATTTCTTTCTGCAGGGGAGCCCGACAGTCCTGTTCTGTATCCTGCTGACAGCAACATAGATGGAAACTCGTATTCCATCCCAATCAAACAACTGGATCATGGCGGCTCTCCTACTGAACGCTTTGTTGTTCGCTACATGATGGTCAGTTTCAAATACAGTAGTTACATTATTCATTTTGTTGATATTTTCCCTTTAAGACATTCTCAGATCCTAAGCAAACTCTATCTTGTTAGTATCTGATTATATCTGTGACTGTGTACACTAAGCAATATTAGATGCACAATAATTCTCCATAAGACTACACAAAATCTAGGAGAACATAATCAACACACATGGTCTTGCTTTGAATGTCATTCCATTTAATCCATTTGCAGTTATTCCATCTAGAGTCCAGATCCATTGTTTAAAGGCATGTCAATTATTATGGCCTTGTTTCTGGTACTTGGGGATATTCAGAACAAAAAAAAAAACTATCCATAAACTCCCCATCTTTTCAGAGTTTCCATAAACAATGAGATATTGATTTTGGCCACTGTTAAAGAGAAAACATCAATTATTAACATATAGGTGTCTAATTTTGACAGGACAAGGAGGGTGAGGATTGGAGTGAAAAGGTATTGCCTCCAGATTCCACCAAGATTCTGCTCGAAAACCTTCAGTACAACTCAGACTACAAGATGGAAGTCTCTGCTTATAATGTCAATGGTTCCTCCAGCTCAACCAAAATCAGTTTCTCCATTCCACAAGGTAAGATTGACTATATCGTTGTCATGATCATGTGGTGACTGACAATTAATTAATGATAACACTCATTGGAGCCTGGTGTTTTTATTATAAAAAGAATGACACCAAAATTAACTAAATAAAAGTCCTTGCCTGCTTTCTTTATCACTTTTAGCAGTTTTTATTTAGGTATTGCCTAAATGAACATATGTAAGAACTGTACTGTAAATTAAAGTACTGTGTTCTCCATAACCCTCTTGCAGCTGTGCATAAGCCCAGTTTGGGTAAAGGTGGTGTGGCTGGCATCGTCATTGTCATATTCCTGGTGCTGTTGGTGGCAGTGGATGCATTCTGTTGCTATACAAACCATTGTGGCCTGCTCAACTTTGTGGCTAGAAAAGTGTTTGGACACAAGGTGTCTGACTCTAAGAACCTGGAGGAAGGAGTGATCAACAATGCTGCCGTGTAAGTACTCTTATACTTTAATTCTGTTTGAATAGAACAAGAAGAATGCAAAATTAT
This sequence comes from Acestrorhynchus altus, assembly GCA_034509495.1. Lineage (NCBI taxonomy): Eukaryota > Metazoa > Chordata > Actinopteri > Characiformes > Acestrorhynchidae > Acestrorhynchus > Acestrorhynchus altus. The sequence continues at coordinate 7,861,877 of CM067503.1, read as the reverse complement.
TGCTGATTTTTTTATTATGAATTATATGATGTGAAATAATTGACAGTTGATTTCCCCTCCATTCTATAAACACAGTCATTGTTCAAGATCAAATGAAAGAATGCTCACTAATTATGTTACACAGAAAGGGGCTTGTCATGAGATAATAGTGAGTCATTAATGTGAGCTGGCCTTCATCTGCTGAGTCTCAGTTTGTGTGTATGCTTTGATCCAGAGACATGAATGGGCTAGAGAAACCAAGAGATAGCATCTCAAAACTACAGTCACAAAATGGGGCGACGAATGGGGTACACTCGGAGGTCACGTGCGACAAAGCCCCCCTCACCAAATTCGAGTAGGTGCACTTTTCAGAGGGGTGGATGCTCCCAAAACTGCCATCCACAAAAAATGGCATTTATGAATTTTCAGGATGACATCCTGTCACATATTAAGGTCTTAGTCACTCCCTCAGCCATTTTTTGAACCCCATCTTTCAAGTTTAATGCACTGCAATCATTGTCCTTCAGAAAGCGATTGATAACTGAATTGCCTGAAGCAGAAATTCCTTTAGTGAACATGTTGTTGCTGTCATGTTAAAACCTTATATATTTTCATTGTATGAACATGTTCCAGTGAATGAATCAATGAAAACAAAGCTACAATTACTACAAAATGATTCAATGATACAAGGTTGAGATGCACTGTTCTTCAAAATGGCTTCATGAGACCATCCCAGAATTCTTTAAAGTGGTGATGATAAGCATTTCACAACAAACCACTCTGGACTACTTTGTTTACATCTTAACCAGTTGGTTGAGTTGGTCATTTGATTGCCCCTTTAACCATGATTTGAATTACACCCCAAGGATAACTATTAGGTAAATACATGGAAAGTAATGCAAATCTGGCTGGAGATAAACAGAAACCACTGGTGGTTTTGTGACGTTTAAGCAGTTCCGAAAATATTTGTCCTACATTTGGATGTAAAAGGGTTTCTTATGACAGCAACATTACATTGACATTATTAATATGGTCAAAATATATACAGGTCAGTCTGAATAACGGTTTAATTTTCTCTCCCTTCAGGAAGCCACCAGCCAATGGCGACTCAGCTAATGAAGCACGACTGTAATGACTTGACATCAGAGTATTTTTAAAGAAACAAAAGAGAAATGATCGCTTACGGAACCCAGATTCCTGGACAACTGGTGTTTAAATGTAGCTCAAGAAAGTAGAAGGTATTTGTTTGTATAACAGCATAAAATCTTAACAGAAACAACTATATTATTAACATGAGAGTGAGCATAAGGAAGCAGCAGTTACTACAGTACCCAATTAATAATAGAGCTCAGTATTAAAGCAACAGTGTCTCTTATATCTGGAATTGGCTGTTTCCTAGGCACCAATACTGTTGTTTCACCTGACAACCTTTCAAGGTTAATATGTCAGCTATGAAGACAGAGATACAGACTTTTCTGTTGTGAGCATTAACTACTTATAACATGAAAATATCACCAACATTTCAGAAAGAAGCATTTGAAGGCGATACAGATCATCTCTCATCAGCTTAGTACTAAAAGCACAAAGATCAAGGCAAATACAGATCTGCATAGACTTAATTGAAAATGACATTGTATGTTGAGAGTAAATGTAACATTTTAGGGGTATTTAGTGCGTAGGGTTCATTAGGTTTTTTAGCATACAACCAGTATTAGCTAAATAAGATTGTAAACATTGATTGGGTTGTGATTTTGAGTTGAGTTATTATTTAGCTAATATGTAATATTAAGTCATTATCAGTTTTATCTACACACATGACAAACATGATAGTAAACATAATACTTAACAATAACAAAGATAAACAATTTGCTAGACAGGCAATAACTATATATCTAGGATTACTTTAGGATGTATGTATTGGGTGTGATTTTGTAATGGGATTATTTGCATAATCATTTGTTCGCTTAAAATCTGATCAACTGTAGGGATTGGTTTTTCATTGAAATTAGATATTCATCTTTAAGGCTACAGGCCACTACACATTAGACTTGTGGACAATGAGGTTGCTCAACATCGTACGTATTTATTACTGTGCTTTATTAAACATTTTAACATGAACAAGCTTAACTGCATTGTATTGCATTACAGCTTTTAGCCAGAAAACAGTTGAGTTTGTAAAAAGTTAGTAGCTGACAACAAATGATTATATTATATTATATTATATTATATTATATTATATTATATTATATTATATTATATTATATATCATCTTATGTAATTATTATATATTTGAAAAATTCATTAATTTATTTCAGTTCCCACTCCAAACTCTTAAGATATCACACACATATACACATACACATGCACATGTACACACACATAAACTTACACATATCCCACAAACAAAGTTCTGAAAGCTTGTCAGAGGTGCTAAGATTCTGTTTTACAGTCAGTATCTGAAGGATGGATTGGTTCAGAAATCAACTACACTGCTCTTCTGTGATATGCTGTACATACTGCATGTAACTTTTAGCTACTAGGCTAGTGAATTTCAGCTTACTGTAATGTGGAAGCAGTCATTATGGGAGTATCTTATTTCACAGATGATGAAAGTGCATTATTGATGCTAATTTATTGCTAATTTAATATATGCTTATGACATTAACATTATATTACAGTAATGAGAATTGAATCATGGCTTTTTTGTTTGAAATTTGTGAACTGTCTTACCTGCATTTGCTTTTTTTTATTATTTTCTGATGGCATTGTTATTATTAGTTGTATTATTGGAAGATTGTTAACACCTTAACTTACAAATGGATGTACAAACATATTTGTATAATTCAGGCCTCGGATTGCACTGTATATTTTTGTAAATACATGTTTTTGAATTCTTTTTTATATTGTGTAAAATATGTTTTACAAAAAATGGGGTCTGTGTGCAAATGAGTTTTTATTTAACTAAGCATGTAAAATGTATTTATACAGAACTCACAAAGTGCTTTAAAAAGACAGAACCACAACAAAAAGATACCATATACAAACAATGCTGTGTGGTACATCATCTAAACCTTTACCTGCTTAAGTCTTTAGTTGCTTAGTTCCAGGTCTTAGAAAAGTCAACCCAAATTCCACTGTTTAGGAGCAAAGTTCTCAAATCTCCATGACTTTTTAGGTGGGAATGCAGAACAAACAGTATGTTTAACTTGATATTAGAGAACATGTTGATGCATATGGGTAAAGTATGTCAGCCACATACATGAGAGCATGACCTTACAATTCTCTATAAGTAAATGTAAGAATTTAAAACTGGATCCCTACTTACCAGAAGCCAATTGAGAGATAATAATGAATGGGGCTGTATGAGACCTTCTGTTTGACCTAGTAAGTAAACTATCAGCAGCATTCTGTATCGCCTGCAACAAGAAAATAACATCGCAATAATCAATACAAGACTCAATTTGCTAAAATTTCTGAAAGGCAGCATATGTAAAGGAAATAACAGTGGACCTAAACCTGAACCCTGCGGGACACCACTGGAGTAGATAATGGAGTAAGTTTCTGTCAGATAAGATGTATACCAGTCCAGTGCTGTGCCAGATTACACTGTCCAATTGTATAACACAATGAACAAGATATAGCAATCAACAAAATCAAAACTGGAGCTTAGGTCAAATAATACTAACACTGAGCAATCAATCCCCTGCATCAGAGGATAAAAACAAATAATAGGTACCCTTAATAGAGAGTCTCTGCAGAGTAACGTTTATGAAACCCAGATTGGAAATGAAGAAAAACATTAGTGAGATTTTTGATAAGGTATATATAAGCCTAAAGTTTTTAAGCACAACAGGGCTGACTATAAAGAGTAGCATGCTGCTTTTATACAGCCAAAGGGAAAGTTCTGCAGGAAACAGAAAGACACATGCAACACTGGAACACCTACATGCATTATCAATAGACTGTACATGATATACAAGCATACAAGCAACTGTGTACAATGTAGATCAGAACCAACCCATAAGAGGCAGTCATTTTGTAATGTGTAATACATCAAATGCATTGCACATACTGTAAATGTCAATGTATATGGAGATTATAAACTCAAATTGATGTATAGAATTTCATTCTGCTTCTTGTGTTGCTCTCTTATGTTCCCCATGGGGTCTGACAGTGCTGTAGACCACGGAGATGTCCTCTTGTCTAGTCCAGCTGGATCTGCAAAAAGGGCATTCAAAACACTAGAGGTTTATATTGGGTGTGCAGTAATGTTGCTTCCAGGACACTAGTTGGGTTAGGTTTGGGTTATAGGTTAAATGTAAGGCTAGGATTAGGGTTTTATTTTATATAATCTGTTGTATTGAATTAAGAGTTAAGTTGATATTTGAATGAACATTATGAGCCAGTTATTTACAAAACATATGCCATTTGCCATGTCACTGTGTTTTGTCAAGGGATGTTTTCAATGGTTCCATAGACATACCTTTCTGAAGAGGCTGGTTGGAAATCTAGCTCTGCATAAGTCATCTGAGGCTCAACAGGGTCTGATTTGCATTGGGCAGTCAAGTTATCAAGATCAACTTCTGAGGCAGTGGCTGCAGGTGTCTAATTGAGATGATTTTTTAGATGTCAATTCTTTTTTAACTTGCATTAACAAAACTTATTTTTAAAACACCAACATTCAGGTCTGCAAATCATCAACTTAAATTCAGTTTCCTGTAATGAATTTTCTTCTCACTGAAATTTAAGGGAACCGTGAATGTAATCATTTGCCTAATTGTCACACCTACCTGAGGTAACAAAGTCTAGGACTGGAATATGGATTCAAAGTCCAACTTTGAAGACCTTTGCACTAGCAGGTCTTAACATATATGGTCTTAAAAAGAACCATATAAATGCTACAAAATGCACTGTTACATTAAAATACATTTAAAAATGAAGATCCTTTTATAACAGACATAACATTCAGTTATTCAAACTATTTGAATTCAACTCATTGCATAATAGGCCCTTCTTAGGCTGAAATGAGTGTGTTAAACCAGGTTAAACTCTAAAATTCAGACATAGATACAGTAAACCAAGCTCTCTCATTGGTTAGGGCTTCAGGAGCTGGACTGAAAGCCTAATGCATCACATTATCCATCAGTCTTCTGGAAATTAATCTGAAAAGTGTCATTCTGGAGCTTCTGGAAGTCTGAGATACTATAAATGCAAACCTGATGTTTGGTAGCTAACTGAACAATGTTGGTGACTCTTTACACTACTGATTGTTGTAACTGAAGACATACAATGCTGGACCAATGATCACTTTTGCTAGAAGATGAACATAACTCAGTTTTCTTCTAACAAAAATGATGTAAACAGATAGCTAGCTCTAACATGATTCACTTACAATGTAAGACAGATAAGCAAAACGGAAAATATGACATCTTTACTTGTAAGTTGGGCAGAAAGCTGGAGCCTTTGCTTGATTTCAGTTCTGGGGTCTGTTCTGCTGTTGGCAGCTTTTCTGTGGACTCACTGTTGTATGAAGACTGTTTCTTTCTGGGAAAAAAATAAATAAATAAAGAGGAAAGATTCTTGACTGTTAGTGGTGTAACGGTATGACAGTTAAGCCATATCAAGTGTGTAAACACTTTTTCACAACAAAAAGTGGACTGCAGTGGTTTCCTGTGAAACCTTGGAGATTACAGTAGGTTTCATCACTGAGCTGTTACACATGAACCATACATATGGAGCCAAACTGGGGACAAGTTTTGTTAATTTAAAAATAAATAAATAAATAAATGTTTTTGAAAAAGTCTAGGGCTTGAATACTGAACATTACAATATATTCAAAATGCATATTATTTTTGATTCAATTATGGAATTCCTTTGAATTTATTTGTTTAAATTTTTCATATCTATGCATATTTTGATATTTGATAACTGTTTTTTAGTTTCATGTTCAGTTCATGTTCAGTGTCAGTTCAACACTGCCTGTGAGAAATACTGCTCAACACTAGACAAAGTGACAAAGGCCTGTTTAGCGAGCTGTGTAAGACACCATTTGCCACCAATAAAAGTCAATTACTGTATGTCAGACTATGCAGTTCATCCGCCACACGTTTCCCATTTCCACATAGCTCTCTGAACCCTGCCGGGAATCAGTGTGTGATGGCGTCCACTGCACCAGGAAAGCATTCTATCCAAAATAATTTCATACTGTGAAACAGCAGTAGGTGAACAGAAGAAAGATGCCACGCCTCTCTTTGTTGATGCCACACCCCCACTCCAAATCAAGGCCAAACGTCTGAAACTAAAAAAATCTGACCTGTTAGTGAAACAAGGCCTAAATGTGAAAAAAGAAATCTGAAACCAAAAATATATATTAGAGCTGAATCTGAAAGTATAAAACCTAAAATTAAAAAAAGTTACATTTGACTTGAACATCAGTTTTTAAATTAACAAAACTTTTGTCCCAACAATGGCTCCACACACATACCTCATAATGACATACAATATGACCATTGCTCCAATGACAGCAAATAACAGGGCACCCAAAGTAACCTGCACAAACTTCAAGCGTTCAGGTTCTGTAGAAGAGATAAATAATTTAATAATGTTGTCATATAATCACATATATTTACATTTTATTATAGAGCCTTTTAGAGTTTCACCTTCTACTCTTACAGATACCACTGTAGAGTTTTGCAATCCCAGCGCATTTTCAGCCAAACAAAAATATTCTCCGCTATCTCCAGGGCTGACAACTGGAATCGTGAAATTACGATCCTGCACAATCTGGAACACATCTGTTCCATTGATTTTAAACAAGGAGTATTTTTCGACCGGTGGGTTAGCATAGCTATAACACATCAGGGTTAATGACTTTCCAATCCGAATGGTACTCATTGGATGTACTTCAAGAGAAACATTCTTCGGTTTGTCTGTGGAAGAAAAAGCATACCGAGGTTTAGAAATCTGGAGTACAGATATGTGCTTTAATCACAATTGCATATGGATAGAGCAAGGATCTTCTGATGGTCTCCAAACAAGACCATTTGAAAATTGTTCTCCTAAACGAATTGAAAATGGTTCAACAGAAGGTATGAGTTAATGAACCATTTTTGCTACGAGAGTACACTGACGCTACAAAAGTAATTGGACATATCCCTTTGAATCTAAAGAACTGTACTTATTTGTGGGATCTTTATGTGGGGACTGCACTGAATATACATGATTTTTATATCTTTTCATGGGGACAATTCTAGTCAGACAGTGCTTGTCAGAAATGTTGTGTCTCTTCCATCTGGCACCCACTATAATGCCTTGCTTGAACTCTGATAGTTCCTGTCACTTTGCCATGGCCAGTGTTCAACCTCTCTCTCAAGATTACATCTCACAACTTAAACAGGTGTGGGGGTTCTCAAGCCACCCCCTGAGGTAACCCTTAATGGTCAATCTACATATTGGTGTTCCATGACACGACTTTTGTCAAGTCAGTGTTTAATTAGTACAGTCATTTATTGCACAAACTTCATCTATATAATACGCATTTCTTATTAAATGGTCAATTACTGTAGATAAATAAGACAAAGCAGTTACCAGTTTGATATGCACCCACTTCTGAATTTTTGTTTTAAAAAATAAGAAGCACAGCATAAACAGTGAGGTCATACATTTCACGTCAAGTAGAATTTCAGGTGCTGTTGAGTTGTGGTTGTAATTCAGGCTGCAGGAATAATTGCCAAAGTCACTGGGTAAGACTGTGTCAAAACTCAGAGTCTTTGATTTCACATGGAACAGCGGTACTCCATTCTTGTACCAGGTGATGTGGACCCCTGAAGGGATGCAGTTTTCCGTAGCACAAATCAGATCCACCTTGTCCCCTTCTTGGATGAAGCTATGTGCCCCACTGGAATTCACTGCTACTCTGAAGGGTAGAACTGATAAATGTTTTCGTGAGTAATCAAAAGAGGTTTCTGAATAAAACAGTTTCCTGCAGAACTTCCAAGGAACTTTATAAATATGCAGTTTGTGGCTTTATTTGGAATACCACAGTTTAGCATAGTGTGTCTATTCTACAGTGCTTCTGGAAAGTGTTCACAGCACTTACAGCCTTGTTCCAAAATGAATTAAATTCAATTTTCCAGTTCAAATTCAACAAACAATACCCCATAGTGACAAAGTGAGAAAAGTTCAATGAACAAATTCATTAAAAATAAAAAACACATAAATATAATGTACATATGTATTCACAGCATTTGCCATGTCACTCAAAATTGAGTTCAGGTACATCTGATCCACTGATCACCCTTCAGACCCTGCAGCGATGGACAGAGAAATCCTTGATGATAACCTGCTCCAGAGCACTGTGGACCTCAGACTAGGACAAAAGTTTATATTCCAACAAGTCAACACCCCTAAGCACACAGCCAAGATAAAAAAGAGTGGCTTCGGGACAACTTTGAATGTCCTTGAGTGACCCATCCAGAACCCAGATTTGAACTTGATTGAACATCTCTGGAGATATCTAAAAACGGCTGTGCAGTGACGGTCCCCATCCAATCTGATGGAGGACTTGCGGAATTTGAGAGGTTCTGCAAAGAAGAATGGGAGAAACTTTCCAAAAACAGGTGTGCCAAGTTTGTAGCTGTAATTGCTGCCAAAGGTGCTTCAACAAAGTATTGGGCAATGGCTGTGAATACAAAGGGAGCAAAGTGTTTTCCTTTTGAAGCACTGTGAATAGTTTATGGATGCACTGTATGTTATGCAGCAACGCAATGAAAACATGTTGTTTACCTGCTACATTTAAGTATATTCCTCCTTCACCTGACCGTTCCACAGAGGATGTCTCAAAGTGGAATAAATATTGCCCCACGTCACTCTCAGAGACCCTGAGCAGTCTGAGAGTGCAGCTCTTGTTTCCTCCATTGAACTCAGTTCGTCCTTTGTGCAATGGATGTACCTTTTTAGGCTTTGAGTGGTACACTACTATGCTTTGGTCAGCTTGAGGTTTTAGTTTGATCCACTTGAGAGTTTTCATTGTGTGATGAGCTGGGTAGTCATATGTGCAGTTGAAGTCCACAGAAGAACTTTTAAGCACGCATAATTGTTTGGAGTTGTACCAAATTGACCATTCACTGGAGGCAACAGCTGAAATTGTATAACATGCATGTTACATTGATTATGTTTTTACTTATAGATACACCCAGATAACATGTCCATATGCAGCCTGTATGGGTAGCTCTATGGGCCAGCAGGGGATAAATATGGGATCCATGTGGGATTAAGGTGGGCTGTAATGATGGGGTCCATTTGGGAAGCTCAACTGGGTCCCAGTAACAAATATACTTACCATGGCCTAGGAGTGAAATGAACGGAATGCATAATTATGCATTATGCTGATCTGCATGCTGCCCAACTCTAATAAAAGGTAAACATTGAATTTTGATGTTTATATATTCTTTGTGCTACTCGTGTGTGGTGTCTGTCTGCAGGTAGTATTAAGAATTATTACGATTTAGAATGAATGTGGAGTGAATTAGTGAATTAAAAAAAAAATATTCTCAGCTTCAGCAAACAATCCAGTAAACATTATCACGTGTCTGTATACCTTATACTGTATACGTTGTAATGTAGGCCATAACATGTGACATGCCATCGCCCATCGGTAGGACTACTGGGACGACAAGAGGGGCACAGAATTTTTTTTGGCCTTGGGCACGTTTCAGCCTATGAGCCCATGGCCACCTTGCCCACATTCTGCCCATGTGAGCCTCACATGTCCATGTTAGTTGGGCTGAGTTTTTATATGGCATGTTCGTTTGCTGTACTAACAGAAGGTTTTGACTTACAAATTATACATTAAAGAGGGGTTCTCCAAAGAGTAATGATTTAATATTATAAATATAACAATAATGCATTTTGGTCTCCTTAATGAACCATACTAGTATATAGGTTTCTGAGCGTAGATCAGATTCCTGACAAATCATGTAATGGATTCTTAAAGAAATTTTAATCCATTGGCTATACTAGATAAAATAATTTCAAACACATTTCAATATTTCTTTTTATTTTTATTGCTGAAACTTTCTGATTAATAATTTATTCAAAAATATTAAATAAAACAAAGCAAAAATTCTGACAATGTGATAAACTGGATTTGTACTATATGCCGTACTAATCAAGGGTAAAACAAAAAAAGGCTTGGAATATTTAATTTGACTTGTCTTTAATGTTTACGGGTATTACTGTATGAAAATTAACAAAAGAATTTTGCATTTTTTGCAATGCACATCAAGCTCTCAAAAATACATTAATTATTTATCTAGACATTGGCATGCTACAAATCACAAATCATAAACTGTAGAAATGTTGATTACCTCTGTAATCTGAATAATCTTGTGAGTCGCTCTGGATAAGAGCGTCAGCTAAATGCCATAATTATTATTAATTATTTTGATCATTTATGCATTTGAAACAACACTGTACATTTAATGTCTGGTTTCAGCAATAAACAGAACCACGTAATAAAGTACTCCCCAGTTCATATAAACAATTAACTGATGCCTCAAATTATCAGACAGCATTGGACTTTCAAAATGACAAAAACTCACCTCTTATGGTAAACTGCATCAATGTCCACAATTCAAAGAAATGTACACATTTGCACAGCATTTTAACACTCATATCGTACAGAGTTTTGAGCAGCTTCCCGTCTCAAGCACCGTATGATGGACTCAACACACTTACATAAACAGGTGATCAATCTCTTTCACCAAAATGATGAAACAGGAAATTATTGTGCCATTCAGTTTTTTAAAAACTAATAATTTATGGTATTCGTTTGAATATGTCAATACAGCAGACTAGTTTAATTAACCTATTATTATTATTATATTTTATTCATTGTTTGCTATTGAAATGTATGCTAACATTTTCCCCACACAAACAGGATCCTTGACTCAGGGGAACATACATAAGGGAAATTAAGCGGAAGAAGGAAATTACACAGTAAAATGTATGGTTGCTGCAAGCATTTAATAACACAAAGAAGAAAACAAGTTCAAGAAAAATATTTCAGTGAATTACATCAGCTGTAATAATTCTCACATTTACACTGTGAACACTGGCAAAAGTAGAAGGTGATTAAAATGTAAATACAGCAATGATTTAAATCAAATCGGAATGAGGTTTACAGATGCTCTCTTCTCTTTATTTGCAGATCTTTCATCAGATAAGCAAAACAGGAATGACAGCAGGAAGTGGTGTCCCTGTCTTTGTTTACTTTTTTAAAAAACAAATTCATGCAGTTTGAATTGATGAATGGCTCTGAAGACCATCTTATTAAGCTGTTGAGGTTGAAAAGAGAAAAACAAAATATTGAAATATGTTAGAAGTTAGAAGAACAGTGATTTATAATAGATTTTCTAAAATACGTAAGCTACTACTCACAAAATGTCTTAAGTAACAGTCACATTATTTGGCCTAAACCATAGCTAACAAACAGGCTGAAATGAACCTGTGTAGGATTTTGGGGAATGTAGCCTTAGAGCCCAGACCAAGTTTTTAATACTGATATAAAAAAACAGAATAAGTTAAATTATTTGAGAGCTTTATTAATTTTCCTCATTGTGGTAAAGAAAACACATGAGTTGTTCTAAAAACATGTTAAGGTTAAAACCCTGATATAATATTTATGCAACAACAACAATTTCTAAACGTGCATTTGATAATTTAGTTCTGGAAATGGGGCCAGAACTGGTTAAATGTAATATATCAATCAATCATAACATTACATCTTTGTCTCTGTTCTGACCTATTCAGCTCATTGACCATACAGGATCCTTTTTTTGTAGTTCTATAATTAGAAACTGTAGTCCATCTGTTTATCTGTTTATCTTACTTTGTTAGCCTACTTGCCCTGTTCTTCAATGGTCAAGATCCCACATGACCACCACAGAGCAGGTATTAAGTGGGTGGTGGGTCATTCTCTGCACTGTAGTGACACTGACACAGTGTGGTGTACTATTGTGTTTTGCACTGGTATGAATGGATCAGACACAGCAGTGCTGCTGGAGTGTTTAAACCCCTCAATGTCACTGCTAGACTAAGAACAGTCCACCAACTAGAAATATCCAGCCAACAGTGTCCTGTGAGCACTGATGAAGGACTAGAGGATGACCAACACAAACTGTGCAGAAACAGATGACCTTCTGTCTCTGACTTTATATTTTCAAAGTGGACCAACTAGGTAGGAGTGTCTAATAGAGTGGACAGTGAGTGGACATGACCCATAGCACAATGCTGGACATGCTGCGAATGACCCACAAGGCAGTGGTGGTCCTGTGGGGTCCTGGCCATTAAAGAACAGGGTGAAAGGAGGATAACAAAGTATGGAGAGAAACAGCCTGTAACTATCAAAGTGCTCCTAACTATCAAACTATCAAAGTGCACACGTTTGGTCAGTGGAGCTGAAAAACTGACACTTGAATAAAGTGTTTAAGTGGTTATTTTTTCAAGCACTAACCCAACACATCAGTGTTTTGCAAATGAGGTCACAAGTTCAGACAATCACTCACTGTCCAGTGACACATCTAGTATTGTCAGTATTGTGACTTAGGGCTTCATGAGTTAGTGAAGTGAAGGACAAATTGCGGCAAAGGAACTTTCAACATATTTTAAAGGATGTTTGACACATATGTCACCATGGGCTCTCATTGGTACAGTCATTTTCCTTGCTAAACTTGCATGCTGAAATGAAGAACAACTTCATTTTGGTGTTCTAAGCAAGCTGGCTAATACTGTGTTAAGTAAGAACCATAAAAAGTTATTCTGTGTCCTGTGCTGCCTCTGCATTATGTATTAATTTATAAATGGCCAGAAAGAAATGCTTTTTACCCTACTGACAAATCTGGTAGACCAATTAAACACTACATTGACATTAATGGTTAAGCTGGTTTACCAGAATGACCAATTTAACCAAGCTTGACCAAGTTTGATCAAACACAACCAGTATAAGAAAGCTGTCTGACCAGCAGATCCAGCATGATCGGGCTTTACAACTAGTTTGACAATACAAGTAGACCTTCTAGAACATCAAAGAATCAAAACATATCATATATCACAATCATGAAAGAATATAGGTTATGTTTTGCCGAAATGACCAAATATTCATCCACCTTAAACAGTGAAGACCACTATTAAGCCCTCCAGCAACATCCTCCTAACCACAATTTGTGTGTCCCGAGTGATCATGGTTAATTTGTAAAAGTTTAGCTCTGTTTACCACCATTCATTATGGACGTGTTACAGGTGGCTTGTGACATTTTGCAATCAAGTGTTTTGATTGGCTGTATTGCTAAAACGCTTGTGCTATTGATTGAAAATGCAAAATTTTGGGTCAAAGTTTACCATTTCCCATGCAAAAAGCATTTTTATGTCACAACCGTGTGACATAAAAGTGTTAATTGCTGTTTTTGAATGTAACTACATTTTACTTACGACATTTAGTGATCTTCTTCCAATCTGGTGAGACTTCTTTGTTAGCCAGCTTGCAGGTGTTTACGTAACTCATAAGGGCTTTGCAGTGGGTCGTATGGCTTCCGTGAGTGAGACATGCATAAAAGAGACAGTCGTTCGGAAACTGGGACAGCCTGATCGTCTCATTACACTTAGCAAAGGGGCCAGTTGGGTCAACCAGCATGCCACAGTACTTCGGCCCATTGTATAGTTTCTTCTGCTCTTCGGTGCATGCAGGGAAGTGCCAGCAGTTGCGGTCATTGTCAGGAACACTCCAGGATGCAGCCCACTCTATGATGCCTGGAGCTGTTTCTCCCATGGGTGTGAGAAAGTCATCATCACGTTCACCATTATAGTTTCCACACATGCCCACCAGGTTTTTGTAGTAGCTGCTGGACACTGTCACCTTAAAGAACTCGCCCCAGTCAAAGGTGACCTCCAAGCCAAAATCTGTCTGAAGGACTCCTGTGATGCCAGACTGCACTATTGTGATTCTGCCAGAGTCCAAATTCACTGGAAGAGAGGATCCTTTACCATCAATCTGGAGAGGGCAGAAGAGGCAAATAATGCTTGTGTTAAACTGTCTGTTACCTACAAGCTAAATGTTTCAGAGAGCTAACGTCTAGCCTTACTTACAATCACTTCGTCACGGTTTCCGTGAATAACAGTTATGTCATGACCTGGGAGCTTTATGATAACTGACTTGATGTAAGAGCCACGTGCTCCCAAGGCAAGCTCATTCTTGTGGATGATGGTGAAATCTGTGAGGGTTTTGTCTTCACCCGATGTCTTGACCAATACATAGGAGCAGGTGCCCTGGAATGAAAACAGGCTGCCATCAAACGTCTCATAGTGAGGGTCTCCTACGGCTCTGCACGAAGCCTTGGACTTGGGGACGCACACTGCCTTATTGTCCTTCTCCTCACATTGCTCCTTCTCACGACATTTTTTCTTGCTGCATGGGTCTGGAACGGTGTGCAAAATTGTTTTTAATATAAATTCATTTTATATAGACTCAGGACACATGAAAAAGAATGGGACTGGAATTACCATGCACACATGATGGACTGCCATTCTTCTTGCGACAAACCTCATCTTCAGAACACTGCATGGGCCCACAAGAGAAATTTCCGGACTTGCAGGTGCACACCTCTACACAGTCTCCCGAGACCGATGACTCCCCAGACTGCAAAAACAAGGACCCTTTTTGTTGTAAACACCCATGTGACCATGTGAGACTGACTTTATTAACAGAATAGAGATTAAAAAAATACCTTGTAGTATCTGCCATTTACCAGACAACCACAGTCATTTACAGGCTTACACTCGTTACCATCAAACACAAAGCCTTCATCACACTGGCATCCCTCGAGACACTTTGGACAGGTGTGTGACATGGTAAGGCTGGCACAAGTGGATGAGCAGGTGTCTGCACATAGCTCATAGTGACTTTTGGCAGCACATGTCATTGCTATAAGAAGATAGAGATAACAGAATAAAATGTATGGAATTCTGACTTAGAAGTGTTTATAATACTATATAATGAATCTCCTAGGCAACAAAACCATATGCTATATGCACACATAAAATAAGAGCTGTTGTCTTACAGCTACTTACGACAAAAGGTCACATTCCTCCAGCTGCTGATGGAGATGCCAGCATCTTGGCACTGAGCAACATACTTTTGTATATGACGGCAAACAAGTGTCTTATCTTCAGGATTTGATGCAACATCTCTTACACAAGCATCATTAAATCTCGTGGGTGAAATCTCAGAATAGCAATTAGAAAATGGGCCTTTCTCCAGAGTGAGGATCTTACAAGTATTCTTTGCTGTTTGATTGTTCATGTCAGGGTTTGGGCATGTGGAGCCACATCCTGTTTGGCAAATTACGTCCTGCTGAACCGAAATCCATCCTGTCACAAATGCCTCAGCAGAGGCAGCCCGAGTGCCATCCGGCAGAAGCAAGTCATTTTCAGTCTTGCCATTGTAGTCACCACAGAGACCACGGACTGCGTTTTTGTAAGTGGATGGGATTTCGATTGTAGCCATGGAAACGGTGTCATAGATCACTTTCAGTCCAAAGATGGTTTCCAAAATAATGAAGGACCCACTTTGATAGACCTTTACCAGGCCTTCTTCAAGAACCAGAGGGAGAACTGCTTTTATCTCATCAACCTTCCAAAAAGGAAAAACAGAATATGGTTACAGTTCCACATTCATACATTTATAACCCAGTATTATCTAAATGTGCTCCTACAATATTTCACTGAATATAAAGCTCAGCAGTGCTTTTGTGATAAAGGTCTTAGGTGCTTAAGTGTTGCTAGGTGGTGCTATGGTATAGATGTTGGGGGTTGGGGAGTCCCTGTGATCGATCTAGTGGTTTGAATGGGGAGTTGGGAGGCCTCATGATGGATTTTTTCCTTTGACCATGGGGATGCTTACTGTATGAATACTATAGCACATATTCAAAAGCTTGTTGTTAATGGAATGTTAATTCAATAATAGAATAAAGACAAAAAAAAACCAATAATGTGATTACTGTAGTTACATTAATAAGAAAAAGACAACGTAGCTATAACAATGGCCTATAATGGGGGATAATTTCTGGTGAAAGCCTTTTCTACAAGACACCAATCCTATTGGTCCTACAGTCAGCACCTTGGTGCACATTTGGTAAGGGAAATGCATTAAAAGTAAATTAAATTACCCTTATTTCCCACAGAAGACCAGGAATCAGTGAAATCTTGTATTCATGTACTACTATGTTGATTTTCCTTGTGATCATTGCTTCTCCAAAAGAAGATAGCTGCTGCACTGACACACTGAATGGTATCTTCTTCACTGCTTCAGCCTGGACCGTCTCCACCATTCTGTACACACAGTTACCTGGCACGCTGATGTGATTGCCATCATATGTGTGGTAGGTACCAGAGCCTGATACAGAGCAAGATCCTTTTCCATCAGGGTGGCAGGCATGGACTCCATCACGTATCTCACACCGTTCATTAGGACCACAAGAGAAGCTATCTTCACACTTGACTTTTCCTTGGTCACTGCAGACACACTTGTAACTGCACTTATCTTTGGGGTAAAAGATCTGGCCTAGATGGTAGTACAAGCCTTCGTGAATGCAGCCACATTGCTCCATAGCCACACACTCGCCATTGCTTAAGACAAAGCCTTCATCACATATGCAGCCCTCGATGCATGGACCAACCTGACAGGCTGAGGGCTCAGAGAAGCCACTGCAGGTCTGGGGACAGCCAGCAGCACACACATCATAGTGGCTGTTAGCTTTGCAAGAAGCAGCTGTAGAAATATAGTACAATAGTGTCAGTTATTCAGATGCAACTGACAGCTTTAGTGATGAAGTGATGTACATCACATTACAAACGTTTGGAAATGTTTTCAGGAATATGAGACCATTATTGATTTTAAGTTACTAGTCTTATTAGTTTAACATGAAGTTAAGTGAAATTGAAATTGAGAATTAAGAAAAATAATATCTGCAAACTTGTATTTTAAAAATGATCAAATCTGTCACTAATGTTTCATGTCAACACTTGTTACTGTATAAAAATAATGAGTGTATAATGTATATTTAAGTATTCTGAACTAGAAAAAAAAGTAAGGATTGTAGATGGTAATAAACAATAATGTATTTGTTGAGTACCATTTATCATCAATAATTATTTGTTTTGTGCTGCAAAACTCAGCATGCCGTCCTGTCTCAGGCAGATATGATTACAAGTGTGGTCTGATTAGAAACTGGGCCTTGGCACAATAGGGCATAAAATTGCTTCCCCTGCTGACCGATAAAAAGGCTCTCAGAGGATACTTTTGGTTTTGTACTGCTTGGCTGCTAGACATGCCTCTATAGTACACTGAAAGATATTTTGCTCAGCTGACACACTTCGAGACAGGGCACATCCTTGGACTGAAAGAAGCTTAGTGGTCATTTTGACAAACTGTCCACAAAAACTGTAGGCCATTAGGATCAAACTACCATCACCTTCCTTTGCAGCAATGTCATGAATGAGAAACCTAGACTGCTACAGACATCTTATACGTGTATTCATTTTTTCTTTTCTATTCTGTATTCCTTAATGTTAAAGTACTGTACAAATAATGCAATTTACAAAGTTATTAAAATATATCTTCAATGACCAAATATGAACAAATATTTGTATGGTCATGTATGAGGGAAGAGATCAAATTTTGTCCTGCTTGAACAAAATACTTAAGCTGGTAACTTGGATATTACAAGTGAAAATTAACCACAGTTCTCAAGAATCTGTACTTACGGCAAAAGCTGTCAGATCTCCACTTTTCTACAACAGAGAGCGCAGTTTGGCATGCAGCTGTGTATGATGAGAGAGCATTGCAGAGGGCTGTAGCATGGCCACCATACATACACAGATCATACAAACAGTCTTCATAGTACTGGGTGGGATTTACTCTGGCATGACATCCTTTAAATGGACCATTTTTGTCTGTAATAATACCACAAGCCTTTGCAAAAACATCCTTCTTCCGCTCAGCATCACCACATTGGGGACATTTTGTGCCATGGCATTGCTCTGTGCAACCAGGGTCGTTCGTGACTTTCCAACTTGTTCCAAATGCAATGGCATTTGATGTGATGCTTTTGTCAGGCATAGCCATGTCATCACTTGGATTGCCGTTCCAGTTTCCACAGAGCCCTCCAACCATGTTACTGTAGGTGCTGGGAAGACTGACCGAAACATGGCTTTCCCAATTGAACCAAACGGTCATGCCAAAATCTGTCTTAACAACTGCAAATAACCCACTACGGAAAATAGACAGCTGTCCATTCCCTTTTTCAAATGGCAAATTCACAAACAGGTTGTTAACCTTTGAAAAAAGATACAGGATTTATTAGCAGTGATATAACTGATAAATGCTATGGTTCTCATGTTCAGTGGGAGATGTTACTTACCATCACTTTACCAAAGTTGTCTTTACTCATGATAATAGTGTATTCAAACACTTTGATTTGCACAGTCTTGACGTAGGAAACAGCCTTGTTCATTCCCCTATTTTCATTCTTGACCTGAACTTCAAAGAATGTCAGTGATGCGTCAGATGTGTCAACCAGCTTGGAGAGGTAATAGGTGCATGTACCCTGGAAATCAAAGGCTTTGCCATCAAAGGTTCTATAATGGGGGTCCCCAGCTCCCTGGCAGTACCCATAGGATCGGGGGTAGCAATCTCTAATTCCGTTCTTGGTATCACACACTTCAGATGCCTTGCATTTTGTGGTTGTGCACCTGACCTGTCCAGTTTGTGAATTACAGGAACATTTCTTGGTGCATGACTTGTCACCCCAGAAAGTATCATCTGGAGGGAAATAGCGGCCCTCGTAGGTGCAACCACACTCCTTCACTGACACACATTTACCTCCACTGAGGACAAAGCCATTATTACACTGGCAGCCCTCCAAACAAGGACTTTTACATTTGGTTGGTGCATCTCGATCTCCACAAGAAGCTGGGCAGGATGTTCCACAGGGTTCATAGTGACTGTTTTCTGGGCACTGCAATGCTGTTAAAATAAACAGGGGAAATAACTTTCACATGAATAAACAGATCTAAAAGGAAACTGAACACACTATCGTGTTTGATTATATCATCAAAGGTGTACAAAAAAAACATACAACTATTTGCATCACCAAACAAGCTGACAGAATCACTTACGGCAGTCAGATAGTACCCTCCAGTTTGCATCAATCTTTACCCCAGCTGTCATACAAGCTTCAGCATAGCTCCGCATGTTGTCACAGAGGAAGCTTCTGATGCCTTTATTGATGCAAACATCATATACACAATTATCTACATATATATGTGGATCTACAACCTTGTGGCAGCTCGCAAATGGCCCATTCGCTTGTGCCATAAGACCGCAGTGCTTCTCTTCCGTGTACTTTTCTTGAAGTTCAGCAGGGCAGCTGAGGCACTTCCCCTGACAGTCATCGTGGCAGAACATATCATTGTCTTCAACTTTCCAGGTTTTGGCAAACTCCAGGATAGTTGGAAGCTTTGTTCCTTTGGAGTCCATATGATCATCTGTACGGTCACCATTGTAATTTCCACAAAGGCCACCCAGGGCACCAAAATAGGTACTTGGGACTGTGATGTAGAGCATCATGTTCCAGTCATACTTCACCTCCAGGCCAAAGTTTGTTGTTATCAATACATTCCACCCCCTTTGCACCACTTGTAACTTCCCTTCAGCTAGAGATATGGGCAGGTGGGTGATCTCTCCATTCACCTGGAAAGAGCAGAGAAGCAAAAAATCTCCAATTTGTTTAATTCATGACCCTTTCTTGTGTTTTTTTCCCCTTTAAATCTAAAGTATCTAATAAAGTATAAAGGGCTTTGTCCGTTGCTCCTCTTCCCAAACCTCAGATATTCCCTGTTTCTATGTTTGCTTCATCAGAATAACAAGCTGAAAAAGGCTGTAGTGGGAATGATGTGAAAGTATTTCATATGTTTTTTTTGTTTGGCTTAAAATGGTACTGAAAATCAACAGTTTGTTCTTTTCAGTTACATCTTCAAATCTGAAAAATTGACGTTTTCTCTCTGAAAAATGTATAAAATCTGATTATCATGAGGGCCCAATGACTTTGTCCAAACAGGTCATCTGAACACACAAAATAACAAATGCAATCCCTAAACTGCAGAGGACAAGATCCTCCATGTGCAGCACAGTGGGTCTTTAATTTTTACCTTTTTAATCATATACAGTATAATGGCTGTTCATTTTTGATTGGGAATAATAACCTGATTAATATGAAACAAACACAATCAGCAGGTTAACAACTGATAGATTCACTCATTTCACTTACCTCAACCACACCCACTTGTTTGCTGGCAACCACTGTTTGTCCATATACACTGACAGATACTGTCCTCACATAGGCCACTTTGTTGCTCCCTCTGTGATTATTCTTTGCCAGAATAATGAAAGGTACAAGCCCACGATCTGTCTTTGTGGTGGAAGACATGGTGTAGGTGCATGTGCCCTGGAAGTCAAACCGTTGACCATCAAATGTTTGGTAATGAGGATCCCCAACAGCCCAACAAGTTGCTGATTCAATGCGGACACAGATGCCCTTCTGACATTGCTCGCTCTCACGGCATTTAACTTTTTCACAAGGATCAGCTGGAGGTGCAGGTGGTAGTGGAGCTGAAAGGACAATAATACAACAGTTAAAGTACTTATATTAATTCAAAGGTAAAAGGTAATTTTATACAAATTCCTACCTGTGTTGCACACTCCTGTCGTGCTGTAGCCATGCCTTATCTTCCCACCATAAACGTACACAGCCTGAAGCATGTCTCCGGACATAGTCATGGGGCCTTTCTGCAGTCCAAGTGGTTTAATAGCCCATGAATATTTTGTGTTTGCAGGGAAGACGTTCCACTTCAGTAAGTTAAAAAGAGATTTAGTGGCCTCCACCTCAGAGACAATAACTGCATAATTTTGGTAGTTATCTTGTGGATGAATTGTCCATGATTTGGACATCCCTGATGTAGGAATGATGTTGGTTAAGAACTCATCAAAGGGAACGTTGCTGCTGCTATACATAACCATGATCTTTTTGTTGCTACGGATTACGGTTGGCATTTGAACAATGACATCCAAAAGCTCTCCAGCATGAAGGCTCCTGTGCTGGGGAAAGGGTCCATGAAAGACAGTCACATCAGTGTTATCTTCAGCTGCGACCACATGGGCTGTGTCCTTCCCAATGAGCAAGTGCATGGCAGGAACCAGGTACTCATTAGTGAGTGCCTCTATTGGCACCAGCTGCTCGTAGACATGTTCGCAGGTGTCAACAATGCTGAGGCATTCATGTCCTGCAAGGACAGCCAATGGAAGCTTTGATTCAATCCTGGTTCCTGACAGAGTCTTGTCACTCCGAAGCAAATAGACTTCATAGGGGGCCAAGCTAATGCTTACATTGACCCCTTGCTGCAAGTGCTTTGTGCTTGTAAGCATCAGGTCAGAATATGGAACAATGTCAACTTTGTTGGCCTCCTTGCCATTAACGATGGCCACAATCTTGCGCATGGGACCTCCATCTGGTGTAAAGGCTACATGGCTCTTGCCGAGCTGACTATTGGGGAAGATCACGCTGATGTCCCCAGTAAATGGCTTGATGTGAGAGGCTACCACTGTGATATCTGCATCAGATGTAATTTGCACAGCTTTTGGAGAGATCCCATCTTGGGAAATCTCAGCTTTGTCGGGTAATGTGATCGATTTGGTGGCCCCTGTTTCTATCTTCACTGATTGTTTGAAGTTTAGGCCCTTGATCTCCACCACTACATTAGCTACTGACTGCTGTGCTGTGATAATGAGTGTGGGTTTGGCTTCACCATCATCAGCTACATGATTAGGCATGAAAGCAGTGATGAACTCCCGGCCGATTGGACATCCACTGACAGCTGGAGAAATGAATATGTTTATTAGTAGGGGCAATAATGAACCCCAAATTGTGATCAAGAGTAAAGCCAGTACAAATCACAAAGAACATGTGGCACACCAAATTTAAGATACATTCCATTCAAAATAGCTGTGAAGGAGCACAATCTTACAGTATCAATAATTATAGCCATAATCATGCAAAATATGGTAGCCAAATCTGAAAGGTATAAATAAGCTTAAAAATTAGCCTTTTTTGACAGTAATATGGGATTGTTAGATGGAGGCCACCTTTAACCATCTGTTCTGAGTGTCACAAGCAATACATTTTATTTAGTGTAGGATTTTAGTGTTTGCTTGATCATCACTGTTTAAACAGTCATTAGAGTCACAATGAAAAGAGTATTTGTACTTGTACTGCAACATTAGACATCATATAGAAACTGCAGAGCATTACATAGCCCAGTGCAACCGTCCAACCACACCCAATTAAACATCTTTGTACACTCTTTTCCCATACGAATACAAATGATTAGATGTACATGTAAGCTCAGTATGAGTGTAAGATGCATCCAGTTATACACTATATTGAGCTGAACGTGGGAATTCCACAACACACTATAAGACACTGATTGTTGTTTTCCATTAAAATAAGATCTTTGGAGTTAGCAACAAGATATTTAAGTAATTTGCCAGAATTAAATAAAAAAAAAAAGTTTATGTCTATGTGTTATATTATGTAATATATTCATGTATTTTAAAATTAAGCTCTTCATTTAATAACAATAATAATACTAATACTACTACTACTACTACTACTACTACTACTACTACTACTACTAATAATAATAATAATAATATTAATAATAATAATAATAATAATAATAATAAAGCACCCTTCACATTTAAAGTATGTATGAAGTATGCATATGTATACATAAAGTATATTTTTAATTTTAAATACGGGCCAAAATACAGTTCCTGTGCTATTAAAAATATACAAAATCACAGTAAAATACTTTCTCTTATTTTATAATTTTATTTATTTATCTTGGTGAAAATAATAAAGTACTGTAATAATAAAGCAGTTGGACATTAACATCCATTATGCATCTTTGTAAATGATAAGTTCTTTTTGTATTACCCAAATAAAATACCATTAATGATATTATATCATCATATCCATTCCTTAAATACTATTATTTAAAAAGTAACTGTGTCTGAAGGCTACCAGGAATATCAGCTTACCTGTTACTGTCAGGATGGCAAAACAGAGCAGGAATGATTGCTGCCCCATGTCTGCAAAAAGAAACATTTTAATACATTAAAGACCCTGTATAACTATGTCAGCCCACACTATGTGAGTATTTTTTATTACACAATTAATACAGAATATTACACCCGTATTGCTCTTTTCTAAAATGCTGAATTTAACAGTGATTCATTCTGTACATACCTGTAAACGTACATGAATGGGTGATGCCTCTGATTAACAAGGGGTTTAAATAGTGCTAGAGATCATATGTTTGCTTTAGCATGTACCAGGAACAGGATCTAATGAATGTCACATCCCTATTTGTAAGGACACAAATATGCATATATACATGTGTTGGAGGAAAACAAGCAAGTGTCCAATAGAAAACATTTCAAGTTACAGATAAAACCAACACATGTTAAAGTGAAAGTGATAAACATAATTCCAACAGAGCAAATATGCACAGAAGTGGAAGGGATTTGGACAGCAGTAAGAGATTGGTATAACTTGGTATGTGTAAATGTATGTGTGTTGGGCTGGGTATCAAAATAAAGTTTACACACAGATATTTACATTTTCCTTGCCTGCGCCTGAGGCGTACAATCAAATTAAGCATGGACACTGTCTTTGCACCCTTAAGGTTGAAAGGTGTCACCTTAGTTGTTCAGTTTAGGTATGGGAGGCACTCTGCTCTGCATTTTAGTGATTTCCCTGCTTCCAGCCCACCTGAGTCAACACATCAGCTCATTTACAGGCCTTTTCAGAGTTGTAGGGGCTATGCTAAAGCAGGGAACCCACTTAAACATGCAGTGCAGGATGCCTCCAAGACCGGGGTTGAGAAACACTGAGACCGTCTTATTCATATGATATGCATAATATGGATTTCCACATTCACAATGCTTTTGGCTTGAGTAGTCTGGAATTAAAATAGTACAGTAATCATGAGGATTCAAATAATAATTTTTTTATAATTATTTAATATATATTTTCTGATGAGAAAAATTGTAGAATGGAATAGAATTAAAGCAGAGCAGGAAGCTCTAGTCAGTATTAATAAAACTCTCAGATAATCTAGTTGGTTTTAATCTTGCTTGATTACATTCTGTTGTTTAATAGGCTGACAAAATCTTAATGTTACTGATTTTGTCCCTAAACGTTTACAAAATGTTTTAAATGTTCCTTTTAAACAATAATAAAAGTTGGCACAAGTTTATGCAATAATCATTATAAAAAGAGGAGAAAAATGAACATTATACTCAACATGGCTTTCAGTTCTGGGTAACTGGTCTCTTTATTTGAATTCTAATATGACTGGAAATAACAATCCTGGACACAGCCTGGATCCAAGGACTGCAGATTTGCATTGAATGTTATGATAGCTGACACTGTCATCATGATTGTATTTAGGTACTCAATGATTAAATTTCACACCACATCTTCATTCCTTCACTGTCTGGTCTCAAACTTAGTTTCCTATCAAAATGTGTTGTATAACATTCCAGGTGAAGTGTTGCATTAAAAGTAACAGATTGGATCCATATTTTCTGCCCTCAAAAAGTTTTACATTTACTCTGAGCTGAAGAACAGAACTTATTTTTCACACACTTTCATTTCATTCACATTTTCCCTGAAAACAAGGGCAAGATATATTTTTTGACAATGTTTTATTTATTTATTTATTAGCATTTTCATTTGTACACGAACATGGCATAGAATAGACAGAACTAGATTAAAAACTTGAACAGATGATACAAATTAGAGGAGGAGTGCACTCTGTTCAGTATAGCCTCTGTGATAATAGATGGAATATAGAGTGATTGAAAAAGTGCTAGAATCACATAACATTGAAGACACGATAAAGGTGTAAAGGCTTAAATAGAAGTCTTTGAGTTGATCATTAATAAGTCGGGAGTCATTAGTAAATTCATCAGGTATTTGAATTGGTAAAATTGTCTGTGAAAACACCATTTAGACCATTTGTAATTTGCACTCAAAGAGCCAATCAAGTATGAAACTCAGATAACACGTGTTTATGAGACGTTACCTATTCCCCAGCCTTTCACCTTTTTGTTGTTATATTCATTATTTAAATATTTTTGTTTGTTTGTTTGTTTGTTATTACAAATGTTTTGCAGTGTCAGTGTCAGTCACTCAAAGGCAGCATCAGTCTCTCGACCATCAGTCTTGTTCTGTAGTTGAACTTTGACCAAGCTCATGTTCCACATATTCACCCGAAGACTTCCATCCGTTTCTTGATGAACAATATCAGCAGAATAAAGAGTGTAAGAGCAAGCATCGAAAACGCCATTACCATGGATATCCTTTTCCATGAAGTGGAGGGCATCTGACAGCATTCTGGAAAAGAGAATATTCAAAACTGCTCAGTAGGAGTCTCACAGCTGTCCATTCTTTATCCTTTAAGAACCTGCTTGATGGCTTGTACACAAAGTCTTGTTTAAACTTAATTCTCATGATTAATGCGAGGAGGAGGTGGTAGAAGTATTTTTCCTGTGAGCTTCTGCAAATGTTGTTTTAACACATGTGCATACTGACAACCATGTTAAGCACTGATACAAAGTCAGGTGACTATAGAACTCAAATAATCTTGTTCAGCAAATGTGGGCACAGGATTAGCAACGGTGGCAGTGCAAGGGCTTTATGTATGGTGTGATGCAGTGTATACACATCCATGAGTAATTGTTTTGTGTTTGCTCAGCTACCTTTGTCAAATGTAGTGTCATGGCACTATAAACTGTGAAAGATGTAGCAGTAGATGCTGTGTGTGGGACCCAACCAATATGGAAAAAACACAATACTGATTTTAACCAATTGTCCAAATTGTGATTATTATTCAGTAATTACATACAAACTTATACAACATACAACTTTTCACAATATTCTAACTTTTTGTGTGAATTATGTCTTTTTGAACTTTGGGAACCAAAAGAGTGTTTAGTATTTGTTCTTGGACGTATCCATTGGGTTTGAACAAGACCATTTAAAATGTGTAATTTTGTCTGATCCATACTCAAAACAACTTAAAACCAAGGTGCTGTTTGTGTTTGGCTTAACCAATTGATAAAATACAGCCACATTTGTATTACTGGGATATTTATTAATGGTCATTTGATGTACAGTTGGACTGTACAGAGGAATGTGATGAAATTGTAAATAAGAAAAAAAATATTTTGGTCAACTTCTGACACTGGAGCAGATGGAAAAGAGTCACAAATCTAGAATCACAGCAGTTGATGAAGAATGTAAATTGTAACACAAATTTAGTTAATGACAGTCTGAATCTGATGATTATAGCATATAAACTGGATTTAATACATTTGTGTTCAGATTACATTCTCTATCAACAGGTTTAAATCTACAAATTTGCACTGAAAACAGTTAAAGACTAGTTAAGGCTTGGTCTCAAGGATTTGACTTTTTCACTCATTATAGATTTTTTTTCAGATTCACATTAAAAATAGGACCAAACAGGATAAACAAACCCAGCTATTGATCAGGTCCTACACTCATCATGTCTATTCACCAACTGACCTTGGCAAGGGTCTGGAAGAGGGTGTAAGAGTACTGCACGGGTGATGGTCTGACTTAGTACATCTAGCTTAATTTCCATGTTGACTGTCTCTTTGATATTTGACAAGATGGTTATGGAGCTTGACACTTGATATCGCCCCCTGGTGTCCAGCTGAACTGAAGAATATGTCTGGTCTATGTTTCTACCAGAAGAGTCCCACCATCTGATTTGTGGTTGCGGATAACCATTGGACAAGTTGACAGTGATATTGATGCTGTCACAGGTAGGCTGCAGAGACAGGAGGGGTTCATCACAAGGAGCTGATAAAGGAACAGACGAGGAGGTCAAATGCATAAGTTGAAATGCTCTGATCCAGAGAGTCAAAACTAATTTCAGCATGGATGCATCACTGGACAAGTAGAAGTGATGAAATTCATGTTGTGGGACATTAACATTAACAAAATTAAAGTAAAAAAAGTTTAAAAGTAATCTTGACATTAAAGTGCTTTTCTTCTGCAAAGTGCAAAGTGTACTCACCAGCCAGTATGACCTTTATCTTTCTACTTGAACTCCCCTGCTCAGTGGTGACATAGCAGATGTACTCTCCCTCATCCTGTGGCTGCATATCAGTTAACAACAAAGATGCATTTCCTTCCAGCAACTTCCTTTCAAACAGGTGTGTCCGTCCCCTGTAGGTCTGCCCCTGCCTCTCCAGCTGATGTCGACCCAGATAAAAGCTGTGGACCACTGTTTCTCCATACTGCCAATTTATGATCAGGTTGGTTACATTGGGGTTTGTGTGGGCAGAGAAAGAGCAGTCCAGGGTAGCATTTCCACCAGGTGCTGTGATGATCCCCGGGGAAATGCGGGGCACAACTGTTCTAACTGTTGTGGAAATCGATAAAACACTTTGTTGTTACAAATGAAAAATATAACTCTGTACTTGAACATAATGGCATTTAGTTATAATAGCAGCTGATTAGAACTGCTATTACAACTAAAATATAATAGAGCTGAAGACACAAATATTGTTCCATGTTTTATTACCAAAAATATAAAAACATCTTTGAAACATCTTTGAAAAGGTTACCTTGGATAGCAAATACCACCCAAAGAAGGTGGCTCATCCTTGAAACATGTTGATTTCTGTTGGGGGAAAAAACTTATTTTAAAACAAATCATAAGAAGCTGCTTCAGGAATGTTTCTGTTTTTTAAACTATCCAGTAATCTGGTATTAATGGTGCTTCTTGCCTTATGCACATACTACACTACACAGACTGGTTTCCTCTAAATCTCACTGTAGGTATAATAACTACACAAATGTATTCTAATAGTTTAACTAAACTCAACCACACATTCTAAGATCTTCTAGAGAGTGAAGAGCTGTTTCCTGAACCACATGTTTGCATTCTGAACCACATGTTTACATTTTGAACCATATTTGATGTATGCTCAGTTAAGTGTAAATATATTCTACAGTTGTATGATTGTAATATTATATATTTGTGATACCACAACCATGAGCATGTTTAATTAATAACACTCATTTAGCCGAAACAATGTGCTGTTCTGAGCATGGCCTCAGTAGTGTTAGGAGTCTTGCCCAAAAATTCTTACTGGTGTAGTACAGCATAGTTGCCCAGACTGGGAACTGAACTCCAGTCCCCCAGATGGGGAGGTGGCCTGCTGGTGGAGTTCTCTATTGTACCCCACCAACAACTATGCACCCTATGTACATACAGAAGTCCAAGCTGCTGAGGAGGCACTTTGAAATCAAAGCAATCTTTCAAGGCACAAAAATTACCCATTATCACAAAGCTAAATAAAGTAAAATCCCCAGGAAAGTTCTGCTAGATGGCTCAGCCTTATCCATTTGGTGATTACTGTGAGAACCGTCATACTCTCCCATCATGAGTTAACATCTCACAATCTGAAATCTCTCAGTTTCGTTTTCTCTCATGGACTTTCTGATTTGAGTCTGGCTTCAGACAGAAATATTCTGGTTTTGAATTTACTCAGCCTGATTTTTGACTTTTCTGATTCATCATTTTTGTCAAGCATCAGAGCTTGTTTTGTCCAGGTATGGTATTTTGGACTACACCATTTTTCACCAGACTCAAAACCTTACATGCTGTTACATGAATATGTTTAAAGAGATGAGGCCATCTACTGGCTGAACTGTCCAACTGACCAAGTGAATATTACATTAGGGTAATCAGTGGTAACAAGTAAAAAGTAGCAGAAGGCAACATTGGATACTATAGCCAAGGGTGTTTTTGTGGATGAACAAAAAGTTATTTAAAAAATGAATTAAAATTTCAAATTTACTAGAAAATTCTCTTTTAATTTCAGATATTATATGCAAAACTAAGATCAAATATTGATGTGTCCACATATTTTCATTTACATTTACATTTGTGGCATTTAGCAGACACCCTTATCCAGAGCGACTTACAAAATATGTATATGTCCCCATATTTTGTTCTAATCAGTTCAGGATCATTATTTTTGGAAGAACTCTAAAATATTGGTTCATCTGTTTTTCATCCTTTGTAGAAGTGTAATCTACTGTGTATGGATGTAGATCAGTTGTGACATGGTGACATTTACAGCGGTATGGAGGTTTCATTTTTGGCAACCGCATCATGTTTGGATTTCACCTGACCACATGAAGAACAGGTGTAAACATGCCCAGGATGCACTGTGATCAGATCAGATATGTTTTCCACCTCTATGGCTGAAGAAAAGGTCTGTTTATCTGAAGAGCTACTGTACTTTTCCTTAAATTAAGCTGA
This sequence comes from Acestrorhynchus altus, assembly GCA_034509495.1. NCBI lineage: Eukaryota > Metazoa > Chordata > Actinopteri > Characiformes > Acestrorhynchidae > Acestrorhynchus > Acestrorhynchus altus. Next base: position 7,832,357 of record CM067503.1, on the reverse strand, counting down.
ATATCTTACATCCCTTCAGTCCTCCCAGTAGGTCTGCAACATCCCAATTTAAATCTGTAGCCCTGTCCCTAATCAAATTGGGCTAAACCATAATTACTGGCTTGTGAGGCTAACTAAAACCAATATAATAATACACACATTGTCCACAGCATACATCTCTCTCCCCTATGTGCTACAGCGTCAGGATCTCCCCTTCCCAGTAGCTTTAAGACCTCCTGAAAGGACAACAAAACCTTTACAGCAAGCAATGGAAAACAAAACCAGTCTATTGAACTATCGAGCATCCAGTCAGTTCAAATGCAACTTGAATGGATAATTACCACTACTTGCAGTGTAACTGGGGGGCACAAATGTAACATTTCATAATTTTATCACCCCTCCACTGAAATAAATGTCACTTATGAAAGCATAATTTAAAAAGGGAAAGAGGGAAAAAAGTAAAAAAGTAAAACTACACTATTAAAACAGTAAAACAGCAAAATGTTACTATCACTATTTTTATATTACGCCTGATTTGATTTCAAACATGTTCTTGTTTACTTCAACCTTTATTGTCAAATCATTGACGTGACAATTCCAACATTTTGCTTTTTATCCTGCAGTGCCCAATGATTTCTTTCCTTTTGTTGCAATAAGTGTTCTTAAAAATCTCAATATTATATACTAAATACTTGCAAGAGCAGTTGCTGCTAATATTGTTTTAAAGTTATAGACTGACAAAGACAGACTGAGACAAAGGATCTCAAGTACAACATGACAATGATCACACCTGGGACATGATAACGAGGGGGCAGGGTTACAAATCAGACCCAGATGCGAATGGGCGGAGCAAGGGAGGAGGGAACCAAAACAAACAACCCATGTGCTTAGGAGCGCATGGGCAGAGACAACTAGACCACAACAGGAAGAACTAGGTGAACCGGACTGACAAAGGGTAGACATGACACTGGGACAGTGACTGTGTTCATCATTCGCCCTTAACGAAGAAAGATTGTTAAAAAAATGTATAAATATTTTCATGTTAACTAATACTCAGTAATATATTCATATGTGTATATGCACAGCCGTGTAATTTGAATAAGCTACTGGTGGTATTGTAACTGAATTGGTGGTGTACCAGTCTATGAGAGAGAAGGAGAGAGAAGGGGAGAGGTCACCTGAAAGGAACATCCAGGCCTAGCATGAACACAAGTGCTCTTGTCACTCTTCTGCTTCCTTTTGAGAATATGAAGGCCTCTGGGCCTGGTCCTAGCAATAGGTTGAAGATCAGCTGGTACCAACTGCATGAATGACCAGAGTGATCAAATTTAACTTTCACCTGGCAGTCAAAGATGTGAGCAGGAGGGTATGTGTACTTATACTCAAGGGTAGGAAGGAATATCGACAAAGGTTGAGCTATTTTGCTAAATAGAAATGTCAACAGCTAAATGTTTGTCTCATTATAGGGGAATAACATCCTCCCCTGCAACTGTCCAGTCTGTGCACCAGAGGTCATTTTTCACTTGAATGTTAAGCTGTTGTCATGGTTACACCTCCCCCTTCAGAGTATCAGATATCAATCCTCTTACTGCCTCAGTTTGCCAACTGTTGCAAATATTCTTGCATGGGTTTGAGATAGTGCTGCACATTTTCTCAGCAGTCACAGAAACAAATCTCTTTAAGCAGAAAATTGTCAAAAAAAGCAATTATTCATTTGGATAAAAGTATGTGCACACATTATTATGCCTGGGTTTAATCATAGTTGATTTTACGGTGGTGGTTTTTATATTGTACAATCATTAAATCCAATTATTACTCTGCAATGTCATTCATCCTATAGGTTATGCATCAGGTTTTTTATATTGTGTCATATGCAAAGATTTTAAGATTGATATTTTAGTGCTGTTTACTATGTGCACATGGGTTCTTGTAAAGGAGGGGTTGTGCAATTGCCTAGAAAGTTAGGCATATTTTTGTTTCTGCACGCCTACAGTTTACATCATGTAACCTTATACACCAGATACACACAGCAAAAACAAGCATAAGGTGTCAGGAACAACCACACCCAAAACGATTCTAGCTGTTTCCCACAATCTTGATATCACTAGAATAGCATAAAAATACACCCATACTTGCCATTAGCAGAAGAAAGAGAACAGAGAGGAACTTGGCTAGAATATAAAACTTAATTAAATACATTTAATGCTCATTCTGAAGGTAAGGCCTTGCATGCATTTCACATTTCATCAAAATACACATAAATAACAAGGCTCCAAACTTCTTCACAATCATCCCAAAAAGTAGCTGTTTTCTTCACATCATGCCTGGTTTTGCCTAAGTTAAGTGCACATCTACCCCATAACAAAAAATAATGATGGCAAGGTAATGCATTGTATGGGGAGAAGACCTGGAAGCCAGGCTAGTGGAGCTTTTGCATAATCATTCATGCATTTATGAGCTTTTGTATGAGTTTACCATGACAGATGGGCATGTGAAAATCAGCTGGTGTTCTTCATTAGCCTGGGAGTTTCCTTTAGTTGTCACACTGTGTATACCTGGGTTAAAACCAATGTGCCAGATGAAACTGTGCCACTTTTAAGGTGCTTTCCTCATTTACTACATCTCAGTTTTTACTGCACACAACACAGTCTTCTCATTTACATTTAATATGACCTTGTGTGCTATTTTTATCATCCCTGGCACAGCAGGTCAGTGTTAGTCTGGAGCCCTGAATAATTGTCATTATTTAAATATTTTTCCTCTCCAATAAGACAAGCAAAGAAGACCAGACATGTGCCTAGCTACTCCCACCAGCTCCTCCTGGCCAGGTAGGAGATCTAATTCCTCCGGTAGGTCTCCCAGTTGGTTGTGCCAGGCAGACATTGAACTAGAGGGCATAAGGGGGCATTGGCTTTACTCTGAGGTTCTCCCAGACATAAGTTCTAACCATCTGATCATAAAAGCACCACTGTGTAAAGTCTCCACTTCACATGCTCACTCATGTTTTAAAGAAGTGCTGCCAAAAGAATAAGACTTCATTACAGTCATTACAGTCTTTGCTGATGTGACAATAACAGCAATCATTTGTGGAGGGCATCACTGTTTACCGAATGTCCACTGTTGCAACCATGCATGTTGGACAATCAAGTACAAGTTTTCCCTCTCTGTGGTTTGTATAGATATTCCAAATCCTTTATGTCACTGTTGCGTGTCTTTTATCCCCTGCTGCTAAGTGTGCTATTTTTGGAGGTCTGTACATGCCTTTATACAGCTGCACTTCAAAACTTTCCAACAACACTTTCAGTCAGCTAACAGCATGTAAAAATAGGCCTCACCCTTGGCCAGTGTCATACCGGTACTTTCAGTTAAAAAGAAAAACGTCCAGCCACAGACAGCAAATAAATCATTCAGTATAAAATTCTTATTTACCAGTGACCTAGCACTGACCAGTGACAATTTAACTGATGCCAGTTCTGAGAGATTTTGTGTAAAGTGGCCAGATAAATGAATATTTGATTGTGTATAGTCCAGTTACTGAGTGTCAAGTGCAAGCAGACAGAACAAGGACGTGGGAGTGGAGGCAAATGCAGGGGTAGATTTAATTAAATAAAGAAAAACAAAGCTTGGACACAAACAAAACCAGGGAATACTAACTAACACTAAATAAAACAAAACAAGCTACAAACGAAACAGGAGGTAACAATAAGAACACACATGGAAGGGAACAAAGTAAACTAGCAACAAACTTACAGAAACAAAAAGGACTGACAAAGACAAACTGAGACAAAGGGTCTTAAATACAACATGACATAGACAACACCTGGGACATGATAACGAGGGGGCCGGGTTACAAATCAGACACAGATGGGAATGGGCAGAGCAAGGGAGGAGACAAGGACAAAAACAGATGGGAATGGGCAGAGCAAGGGAGGAGACAAGGACAAAAACAAACAACCCATGTGCTTAGGGGCACATGGAGGAAACAACAACAACAACAACAACAAGACCGGAAGACAGAGGTAAACTGGACTGACAGAGGGCAGACATGACACTGAGGATACTAAAATTGACACTTCAATGTATTTTCAAGCTGTTAAAGATGAGAAAAAAGTAATCTACTTAAAGTATTAAGAACACTCCATATGGTCAGTGGAGCTGATAAAATGGACAGTCAGGGTAGAAACAAGGAGGTCATAATGTTATCTCTAATAGGTGTATATAATCACAATAAACCATCTAAGATGAGTTAATCAAATATAAAAGTTTTTAAGTGGCTTTATTCATTATACATAAAAGTTTTCAAATCTCAATGCTAAACATTTCAAGCTTAGTTTCTGATTCTGTTTGGCCTTATCATATCAGGAAAGTACCATATGGTTAAGGGGAGTTTCCAGAGAAATTTGACAAGCATCCATAAAAAAATCATTTGCCATATTCAGCTGCATAGTAAATAAGTACTAAATTAAAATTTATTTATACAGCACTTATATTTTTACAGACACTTTTTCCAAACATAACATAACATGTCATTCACAACATGACTCAGTACAAAAAAATATAAAAACAAAAAATCACCAATAAAAAACGACTACAGGACTTGGAGCACTTTTTGGGACTGTTTTCTTGGAATGACCATGGATTTTTCTAACAGGATAGACTCACTAAATGTGACTGGACATTATTTACTCCTCTATCCAAATATTTTTTTCATGGACACTTTATCTACACATGTAAATAACAGGCTCAATGAGCACCTCCTGGACTCATTTATACTGTGTACTGTTACTTGTATAATGTTTATGCATTTACAAACTGCTGGCTGGCTGTCTGTCTGTCTGTGTGTCTGTCTGTCTATCTATCTATCTATCTATCTATCTATCTATCTATCTATCTATCTATCTATCTACAATTGTAAATCTGTTAGCACTGCTGTGAGCCCTGGCTTTCTATTACTAAATAATCAGACAGCAGTGATGAATGTATAATGTAAAGAAAAAACGTACACACACACACACACACACACACACACACACACACACACAGAAGTGTATCATTAATAATGTGAGGTTTTATATATTCTGGTAAATGAATATATTAGATTGGTACTTACTCCGAGCAGAGGTATGTGGTCTGTCACTCTCACAGCCTCTGTAACTCGCACTTATTCTCAAGAATGAGAATGAAAGTAAAGCTGAAGAATGAAAGTGTAACAGACTTTGTTATGTTTATGGAACGCTGATAGACTGTTGAGTCTGGAATGTATTCTGTCCCTTTTGGCTTTCCATAGGAGGCGGGAGAATTGAGTAAAGAGAATTAAATAAAGAGAAAAGGTCCTCGTTTCATTTAACCAATCACATTTCTTGATTACACTAAACTTAGGCGGTTGTTGGGCCACGCCCACAACGCGCCGTCATTAAGAGAGACGCGACAGAAAGCCAGGTTATAACACTAGGTGAGGTGAAGCTTTCCTATTGGCCCAACAATTAAGGTTTAAATTCGCAATTATGTTTCGCACAAGCAGTAGAGAAAGTGAGCATTCACATTTGATGTGTTTTGTACATATTTTAAAATTAATTTTATACATTTAAAATATTTTTTCACATTTGTGAATTTAAACTATTTTTTGTTTCAAATGTGCCCATTCCAGTTACATGTATTTACATGTATGCAGTTGCTCAAATGCACATCTGTGACATTTTACAAGCTTAAAATCATTTTGACTCCTCAGCGACTAACACAAACTAGGGCTTAGTAGTATGGTCACAAATGTGCAGCTTGGTTATTATTTTTGTTTTTGTTTTTTTTCCCAGGATTTGGTTTTACTTGTATTTTGTGACACCATTTTTTTCTTACTCATGTAGTTGGCTGTAGTGGAAAGACTTTGGCCCAAGGACTGCTTCAAAAAGAAGGATCCAACCACAGTTCATAGAGTGATGCTTTATTGTACACCATGATGTATAAAATCTTTTTCATCTAGCAATGAATTACATAATTATCACACATTTACATCACCACAAGAAAACAACTACACAGTACAATTTCTCTGCTGTATTTTGGTTACTGGAGAACAAATGTAAGGTAAAACCCCATAAATGTGCAGTTATTAGGTATTGTAGTAGTGCATCTAAAAATGTTTATTTTCATTCATGATATATAAAGGTAAAAACATTTTAAAATTTTAAATTCTAAACAAAAAAGAACTTTCACAATATTCTTTTTTTGAGATCCAATGGTAGTTTACGTATTGTTTTAACCATGCTTTACTTGTCATTGCTTCACTGCAAACAGAAGTCCCAGCAATGTGGCTATGAATGCTAGAACACTGAATGGAAGAAGAGGTCTGCTTCTAATGTGAATATCTTTTCTTTCACAGCATCCTGTAAAAACAAGAAAACAGATTATTCATGTATACACACAAATACACACAAAAGTATTGTGCAAAAGTCTATAATAAAAAATATTTAAAGCCAGTTATCTCAGCAGAATGTTGCAGAGCATTTCCAACAATATTAGAATACAAATAAAGTCAGTAGTGACAGTGGTTACTGATATTAGTAATGCACATTCTTTATTATTCCTTTATTTGTATTTATTCTCATGTTCAATAACTTTTAACTGACGTTAAATGGATAAATAGTTTTGCAAAGTAGTTTGATACAAAGACATGCTGTCTGTAGTCATGTCTGTGTCTTCTGCACTCATTTGCTGTAGCGTTGCTGAGCTGAACTTCAGACAAATCCATGGAATCCAATGCAGTCAGTTGTATTGTTATATGGATGCAAAGGCTAGACATCAAAACAAATAATACAGGAGTCACAGGTGAAAAGAGTGAAATAGGTGAATAGGTGTCAGAGGTGAAGTTATCATACCTGGTTGAGGATGAAGTGTCACTTCTTTAAGAAAATACTGAGACAACATTTCTAGCCTCATTTCAACAACAAAAGTTTGTGTTGTGTTTAGCCTAGTTGTCAGGTTAGTGTGCACGCTATATCGCCCCTTAGGGTCAAGCTCTGTGGTCGTGACATTTGTGCCTAATGGACGCATCCAAGATACAGTGGGCTCAGGAAAACCTTGAGATGAGGAAAGGGTCACTACTACATCATCACAGTTGTAGCGAATTGTCAGTTTTGGGTCATCATATGGAGCTGGGATTAGAGTGAAAGACTCATATTAGGCACATTTTATGAAACAATGAAAGGCATCGTGTTTACCAGCACTGTCAATCCAAAATAAAAAAAAAAGGTTTATATAAATAATTCAAAAAGAAGTGTCCTGCCCACCTCTCCAAAGATACAGCCTAGAGCAGCAATGATAAGATAAACCTTTATTAGTCCCATAATGGGGACCTTTACAATGTGGCTGAATGAAAGGGATAGCAAGGCACTCAGCACAAGAAATAGATAATAGATATAGTACAGTATCTATATTATAAATAATATAGTATATAATAAGTATTTAATATAGTATATAATAAGTATTGCACATTATGTTGTGTTAAAAACACTAACAGTGTGTGGAGTTTACGTGTGTGAAACTATTCTCATTAAAGGGAGTGGAGCATCAAAATGATTTATAAAGCTGCAATTTTAAGGTAAAATGCTACATACTGTTGCTTTAAGGGCATAAACATCAACCAAATTAAGAGCTCACACAAATAAAAACTGAACATTGGCAGGTGCCAGTAAAGCCATTTTATTTCATTCATCATATCATTCATATTATCTGATCTGTCTGCTGTTTTTTTACACAGCGCACCTGGAAAGAATTATAATAATATAATGTAATAAATAAAATAAATTTGCAAAGACTTCAAACTGAAATTTTCCACTTTGTCATCATGGGGTATTGTGTGTAGAATTTTGAGGGGGGGAATAATTTAATTAAATTTGAAATAAGGCTGTAACATTAAATTTGCAAAAAGTGAAGCATCTTGGAAAGAATAGGAATAATGTATGTATGTATGTATGGCTGCAGACCCATGGCCCATGGGCAGAACACTACTGGTTCAGACCAAAAACAATTAAACAGGCTAAAAGACAAAGCGTTCCTCTGAGGTATTCATGTTTTCTCAAAAGCTGCATAAAAACTTCTTGCTAACTTCTGTCGCTGGATTCCATCCATTTGTATCTATTATTTTCCAACACAGAGTACCATGTTTTCATGCAACACTAAAAGGCATGTCTTTTATTCCATTTTGTAAACACCTGTAAAGCTTTTGCAGCTTTGCGCACCGGTCATTTTAATTGTTTATTCTCTGAAACATTTGTTTATTCTTTAGAGCTGCCTCCAGAACCCTTTTGAGAAGGGATTTTGCATGAGCAGAAATCACTGCCAGAGCCAGATTGTGCACAACTGAATCTCTCACAGTACATCTGCAGGCTAAAGGTTTATAATAGTGTCCGCTTAATGTAGGTCTCCAATAGATTAAATGTTAGTTATACCTGTTTTAAAACAAAGGCCATTTCTGCCATATCTAACATCTTACCTGCTAGTGTCAGCTGCACTGCATGTTTAGTTAGTCCATGTTCATTGGTAACAGCACAGTTGTATTCTCCTTGATGGTGTGGCTGGACGTCTTTAAGTACAAGTGATGCATTCCCCTTTAGCACCTCCTCCTTGAACAGGTGTGTATGTCCCCTGTAGGTCTGGCTCTGCCTCTCTAGTTGATCTTTACCGAAATAGAAGCTATGAACCACTGTGTCTTTGTGTTGCCAGTTTATGATCAAGTTGTTAATATTCAGACTGTCTGTTACTGTGAAAAAACAGTTGAGAACAACATCACCTCCTGGTGCAACTACTACTGACACTTTTGGTGGAATCTGAAAGGGGTACACTGGGAGCATGAATATGCCTAAAATAATTAAAAGGTAAAAAAAGGTTTTCAAATGCCATTTAGGTCAGTATTTATATTGGTCCAAGTCGACCCTTAAACTGTAACTTATCTTCCTTTAAAAGAACTAAAACAAAGTGAGATTAGTTTATATTAAACTTAAAATAAGCTCAAATATATGCATACAAATATATGAAAAAAAGAACATTTTGCTTTTAAAATGGCTGTAAATAAAAGAAAAGCACATGTTTCTCACCACATGGTGGTGGTTTCAATTACAGTTAACGAGTCACACTGGAAGAAAAAAAATGGGTGGGTTGTAGGAGTGGTCAAAATTAAATAAACGGTTGTTTTCAACCTCACAAACAACTGTTTTCTTAATACATTAAGATCCAAAAGATGTCTATACATGAAAGTATGCTGATTGGCTTGATAGATGTTCAGTGATCTTGAACGCATCAATGTCAACTTTATAGGAGCATCTAAACATTCAGTGGAAATGAATGTAAAAAGATTTCGTTCCAAGTCAGTTTACAGAATCAGAAACTGAATTACTTTATAAATCCCAGAGGGAAAGTGCACATTTTCTACTGACTTTTGAGATACATAGTTGAAACAGACATACAAGTTTTTTGTGTGACAGTGACATTAACTCTTATGACGTACACATACCACTTAAATCTTTAATGATCATCAAAACATGTAACAGTTTATATGAATATAAAAAATGAAATATCAAATATTATCCTACCACTGAGTATAATCCATAATATAATCATGTCACACAGACTCCCCTGGAAAAAAAACAACTGTAAAATCAAATTTTTTTTCAAAGAGAAATGAAACAAGAAAATAATAAACTGATATCAAGAATATTTATATAATATTTATATATCATAGATTCTGGATACAGAACCTTTCAAACATATGCCAAGTTTGTTTAATCTAAACCCTATAAACCTAACATATCAGTTTGAAAAATAAAGGCTTTTAAATTGTTACTGGTTAGAACTGTTCTAGGAAAACTCTTTAATTATGACATTAGTTTTATAGTACAGGTTCTTTAATCTTTAAAAGTATAGCTAGGATTCTAACTTGCTTCAAGTTAGAATAAAAATTGTAAGACGTCAAGGTATAGAACCTGACATCATGTAAGGCCCTTTAATCTTGAACCCTGTCAGACCAACTGTTTGTTAAATAAAGGTTCCTATATTGCCTGTGCAGGCCTAGGGTTAAAGAATAGAACCTTTGGCTTTTTAGAGGTTCTTTAATATTTATTCAAACCCACTATCTCAGACTCAAAAAAATAAATAATAAATTAATTGTTGAGGTTCTACCACATTCATCTTAAATGACAAAAAAAACATTAGGGGTTTTCAGTAAAGAAAACTTCTATAAAGAACCATGAACCAAGAAACCACTGCATGATTAAAGGCTTCCTGGCATCAAAACGGGGTTCTTCATATGAATGGTGAATTAATGTTTAAGTGTGTAGATAGACCTGCTGTAGCAGATGTTGTACAGTGGCCATGTGGCAGGCCACAATCACATGGGATGAGCTGTACTAGTCAGTTGGTAGTTAGAAGAGCTGCTTCCTTACCTGAACAGGCTTCTAGGAGAAACAGAAACAAAGATCGGAGAGCGCTGAAATTTATACAGCGCATGATTGTTTTTCAAAATAAGAGTCCGCTGTGTGTCAATACATGTATTTACAGCTATTCAGAGAGAAGTATCATAAACCATATTATTATTATTATTATTATTATTATTATTATTATTATTATTATTATTATTATTAACTGATATTAACTCTTCCAATCTAGTTCTCTCCAGAAACCTAAAATATAAAGAGATAAAAATATCTTACAAAAAACACACATGTACACAAACACACAAACTCACACATATACACAAACACACACATACACAAAAATACACTTATACACAAACACACACATACACAAACTCCCTCACACACACACACACACACACACACACACACACACACACACACACACACACCCCGATCCAGTAGGGGGCGGTATTGCACCACATAATAGAGTTACAATCAGCCTTTTAATCCTTTCCATTATCAAATCATATTAACATTTCTTTCAGAGACATGTATATTTAATCATACTACACATATACACTACGTTCTTGGCCAGATTGGGCACTAAACTCCCGTCTAAGAGGGGCATGGTGGTATTGCCGACTATGATATTTAGGCTTTTGATGATGAATTTCCTAACTTAGAAATACTTTGAATTTGACTCGACTCAACTTTGTATCATTTTCCTGCCGTGAAAACCATCATGGTGTTCACTGTGTAGTTATGTAGTTAGGAAGTAGTTAGGGAGTTTCTCCCATTGTTAATTGCAGAACCTCTCAAGCTCCATCAGATCACCCCGATCCAGTAGGCGGCGGTATTGCACCACATAATAGAGTTACAATCAGAACCGAACAGAAGAAGCAGCAGCAGCAGCAGGTAGCGCTTCAGTCCAGCTCAGGGACCTGGATTTTATTTCGAGTCGTTTCGAGGTAAAATTGGAGTTTGAGGCAGTATTACAGGCTGTTCCCCCAGGTATTCCTGCGTTCGCTGTTAGAGCTTCGGTAACTCTGTGTGTGTGTGTGTCTGTGTGTGTGTGTGTGTAAATTTCCAATTCTATTAAAAAACAAACAAAACAAAAACATAGGCATACAGTTCAATGGTTGAGGGTTATCTTAAGATTTCTGGTTAAGCATGGGATCCTTTTTTGTAAAGTATGTGAAGTTGATTTCTTTATTCTGCTAGAATATCTGCCGTTTTATTAAATTTACTGCTCTTAGTAGATGCTGTACTAGCATGACTCCTACATGGATATATATACGTTTCTAAATGTGATTAATGTTAACTTGTCTGTATCTTACCTTCTAGGAGACCCTCACCATGGCACTAAAGTCAGGAGAAGAGCGCCTTAAAGAGATGGAGGCGGAGATGGCGCTGTAAGTACTGTAACGATTACGAACGTTAATATCGTCACTCTTCATATATTAAATACATTAAATGCATTAGGAAAGATGTAGTTGCAGTGCCTAAGTGTGTGTGTGTGTGTATATGTGCCTGGTTCCTGATTGATTATGTAGGTGTGCTGTTTTCCAGCTGATTCTGTGTCAAAAAATGTTCATTTTTGCAGCTTCGAGCAGGAGGTTTTGGGGGGTCCTGTGGCTGTGTCTGCAGGAGGTCCTCCAGTAGTGGAGGCTGTTCCAGTGGCTCTCGCTGTGCCCGCTGTGCCAATTGTTAGGCCCATCATTGGCACAAACACTTACCAACAGGTACTTGGATGCATAATGTTTTAACAGGTTTTAGTCATCACCTCCAGTGCAACTGGACCAGCAACTAGTGGTAAAAAGGTGGTTAACAGCACACATTTATCTCCATTAGATTAGCCTTTTAATCCTTTCCATTATCAAATCATATTAACATTTCTTTCAGAGACATGTATATTTAATCATACTACACATATACACTACGTTCTTGGCCAGATTGGGCACTAAACTCCCGTCTAAGAGGGGCATGGTGGTATTGCCGACTATGATATTTAGGCTTTTGATGATGAATTTCCTAACTTAGAAATACTTTGAATTTGACTCGACTCAACTTTGTATCATTTTCCTGCCGTGAAAACCATCATGGTGTTCACTGTGTAGTTATGTAGTTAGGAAGTAGTTAGGGAGTTTCTCCCATTGTTAATTGCAGAACCTCTCAAGCTCCATCAGATTGGATGTGGAGTGTTGGTGCACAGCCTCCTGAGAAGTTCAATCGGGTTCAAGTCAGGGCTCTGGCTTGGCCACTCAAGGACAATCACAGTTGTCCTAAAGTCACTAATTTATTTTGGCTGTGTGCTTAGGGTTGTTGTCCTGTTGGAAGATAAGTCTTTGTCCCAGTCTGAGGTCCAGAGTGTTCTGGAGCAGGTTAACATCAAGGATGTCTCTGTACATCACTGCAGTCAATGTTTCCTCCACCCTGAATAGTCTTCCAGTTTTCCCTGCTGCAGAAAAAACATCTCCACAGCATGACGCTGCCACCACCATGCTTTTGAAATAAGGCTATAATACAACAAAATGTGCAAAAAGTGAAGCACTGTGAATACTTTGTGATGCAGGTTATGCACTGTTTACCCAAATGTTTGTGGACACCCCTTCTAATGAAGCTAGTCCTAGTAGAGAACAATTTGCAATAGGACACCCTGGAGCAGATAAATTTGAATTCAAGTGTCCAGATATTAGTACCTTTCTTGTTGCTGAATGCAGGGTATTTATTAGAAAGCCTTCCCTGGTCAGTACAGACAGTTATTTCAACTAAAGCAGATCATTTTAATTCCTTTGATTTTGGAAATAAGAATGAATAAGCAGGTGTCCCATTACTGTTGTCTGTGTAGTTTATTATTATATATTTTGGTGGTTCACCTACAGCTTTACTTTACTCTGTTCTCTAGAACAGAACAACACATTGTAATCCAATGTCCATTTCATGCAAGTTAGATTCAACTGTATGTCTTTCTGTTATTGATGATTTTGCTTGAATTTAAAACCTTAAAAACACAGCTTGTCAATGTCTGCATGCACTGACTGAACTTCAAACAAAATGTGACATTTGCTGTCTAAAATCAGCCGATGGTAATATGTGTGAATTATTTGCTGATTTGTTTCAGTGGTAAGATAAGTACACTGTTTTCTTATTTCTTTTGTTTTGTTTTAGGTCCAGCAAAGCTTAGAGGCAAGAGCTGCTACACTGGTTGGTCCTCCACCTGCATTTGTTGGTCCAGGTAGGGCTTGAATCCCTTCCTTGCAAACAGAAATGTTACATGTGCCATCATTGTAGTGCATTGTTTGGAACCTAATTCTTCCTGTACCTTAGCTGTACCTGCAGTTCGACCTCCACCAATGATGCGACCTGCATTTGTTCCACATATCCTTCAGAGGCCAGGTAACTGAGTGGCATAATTCCTACTTGTTGCTTTTGGGATATGATTTAAGTTGCTCTTTGTACAGGAATGCTACATACATGAACAAAACACAGTATTTAACAGTGTCTGGAACAGTTTTGCAATTTATGTAAGTTAGTTACAAATATATGAATGAATGAATAGTTACAAATAGAGTTTATATATGAAATTTGCATGTTATTTAAATATTAGCTGTTTTAGACTTTTCTGACTCTCTAATTTAAGAGAAATTGGATGCTGTAGTTCTGCAATAAACCTACTTCAGTATCATGAGAGAAATTGTTTCATTCAGGTGGTCAAAGAATGCCAATGATGCGTGGCCCACCTCCACAAGGTATGATGGCGCCTCCTTTACCCCGGCCTCCTCCACCTCCACCAATGATGATGGCACCCCCAATGTCTGGTCCCCCTCAGCACTCTATGGGTCCTATTGGGCCACCTATGGCACCCATGAACACTGTTTCATCTGTAAGTATTTTACTTTTAATATGAATTTAAATAGTTTAGTTTAAATAATAATTAAAATAAGTCACCCTCATTTTTAAATGATTCATAACACCAAGAGCAACATTTTTAAATGTTTAAAGAATCAGATTAGTAGTAATCATGATACTAATGAACAGCTTGTTATAACTTGTAACTGTTTTACCAAAAATACGTAAACTCTATGGTTTCAGATCATCGTTGTGTTTATTGTATCCTATAGCTTGATAATAAATATCTACAACAAAACTACATAGTTACAATAAAAAACCCTTCTGCGTTCATTCTGATATGACACCTTGCCTACAATAGCAGCATATCAATGGCAGTATTTCTTTGTATAGCTTTCTGTCTAGTGTCTCTTTGCAATTAATAGTTAATAACCTTGTCAGCAATACACTGCAAGAAAACCTCTTGGAAAATGTTGTACATCAAAAGTTATTTTTCCTCCAGCAGGTTGACACAATGAACACAGTGGTGTCGATTCCTCCTAGATCAGTGACTCAGGCACCTCAGAAACCTACTCCCAGCATTATACAAGCAGCTCCCACTGTTTATACAGCACCACCTGCCCCCAAGAGACCAGACATTAGAGCACAGAGACAAGCACGCATGGTAAAAACATTTACAACACAGTCCTCCAAGATATGTTCTGTTTCTGTATTTAAAAAAAACTTTTTAAATGTAATGATTCCATTTTGAGATTTATTTTTTCCCAAGTCACGGAAACCCCTGGAAAATGAGAGTACATGTTAGAAATGCACTTTTGAATACTTTGTGTCAAATAGTACATCCAATAAATGAGACAATTGATAAGAGAAAATAAATGTGAAACCGTCTTACTTGCTGTTTCATTTCTCTTTCATTTCTTAAGCATGTCACTTCAAGGGCTCAGAGATGGGTCAGCAGATTAAGACCCTGACAGTATGGCCCAGGGATCATGAGTTTGGTGCTCCCTTATCACTTCCACCCCCATGTGTTTGTTGCCTGCTGTATCGGAGCTGGGGATCTGACACTTTCCTCCGAGCATGTTGGCTGCCCAGTGGTGATGCACAGGTTGAAAATAGACAGTGACCTACCTTGGGGATGGGCAAACGTTCTAGAGTGGGGAGAAAATTGGGTATAAACGTAAAGGATAAAAATGAAAGTCACTTTAGAAGATTCACACTCTGTTTGTTCACACTCTCAGGAGGAGTTGGCAGCATCAGTAGCTGAACAGCAGGCAGCTGTGATGGCAGCTGGACTCCTGGACAGCAAGAAGGATAACATCTCAGATGACAGTGTCATTGGGCCAAGCATGCCTGAGCCAGAGCCTGTTCACATAGAGGTATGGAGATTGTTTTCATTATGGTCAAGCATTTGGCCTGGTCCAAGTCATACTTCATAAGCAGTAACTTCCAGTACTCTTGGAAGTTATTTCTGGATGGAAGTTTTCTTTGGTATGTATCTTGTAATGGATTTAATTTACTTGGGCACAAATAATTTTTGTTACTTACATACATAGAAATGCACAAGGCACCTTTACTACAGCCAGGGAAAAAATAAGAAACCACTCAGTTTGTTCTTTAATCTTAAGCTTCTTTACATGAATGACAACAGCTTCGTTCCAGACATTTAATCATACAAAGCTAAGCAGCTTTGATTTCTTTGGCAGAAATGACATAAAGCCACCTACTTTGAAAGTCTGTTGCAGAGCATGCCAAGACATTAAAGCTGAAATTGGCCATCAGGGTTATTTAACCAAATAGTGACTTTAGAATTATCTCAAAGTTTAACCGTATTTTATTTTATTATATATTTGTTTAGACCTGAAAATTAACTGGATTTCTGTGCGTTATTATTTGCGGAAGAGATTAAGTGTTTAAAGTGATGTTATGCAGCAATTTTACTTTTAAATAATATCTTCGGAATCATTTAGATGCTTTACTGAATGTAACGCAGAGAATAATATATCATCTGTCCATTTACCTCCCGTGTTAACATGATTTTTCACTTCAGATGCTGCTTCTGTATCTCTGTTTGTCAAGAAGTGTAGACATGTATAGTTGAACAGTTGCACATGGTGCAATTTCTATTTATGATAGTGATGTAAAAACTGAATTAACATCCAAAGTGTCAAGGGAGCACAGGAACAAAAAATCCAATTCTCATGTAATGAGAAGTTAAATGATGTGTGAAGTGTGAGTATCTGTATAATGTTTTGTGGGAACTTGCTGCTTGCTTTGCGTATACATAAATATTTTTAATTTGGCTACTCTGTATCTTATTAATTATTATATATTATATTAATTATTAACAATTATAATTCTGATGCCCCAGCCATTACTGGGGCTGTGATGGAAATGGATCCCTATTTACGTTTTAGGGCACTAATGAATACGTCAGCCATTTTCCTTACATACTCCTTAGTGTTGCTGATCAGGAAGTGTTCATCTGTGTTTCTACCACTACAAACAATTGAACATCCTTATCCATTTCAGTCACAGACAGTAAAATTTAATAATTTTGCTTTTATGTGTTCTGTTTTAATTACAGAGCACAAATGTTTTTTGTTTTTTGCTCCTGAGCTACACTTTGGGGAGCTTTTCAGTTATTCTCTACTACTCTCCTCTATATAAATTGTGCTTTGTACTTGTGTATTTTAAGCTGAGAGAAACAGAATGGGTGGTAGAATAATATTACATGACTTTACAAAAATATGACTTGTTATACTGCGTTATGCTGTTCTGTGAGCGGTCCAGTGCAGTTTATTTCCATATTACTCATATTGCAGTTACAGTATTCCAGCCTGGAGTGGCAATGACTGATGATGTTCTCTCTATTGCAGTTAGTGTACAAACATGATTTTGAAGCCGTTAAGCTAAAATTAATGTATAAAATGTATGCAGTGTTTGCTTGGTTATTTTTAGTTGATAATCCCATGTTGTATTATATTTAATGTGCTCATGCAGCCTGTAGATGGCAACACGGAGGATAAGAAAAAAGGGAAGCAGGAGAAGGTAAAGAAGTGCATCCGAACAGCAGCAGGCACCACTTGGGAAGATACCAGTCTCTCAGAGTGGGACACAGGTACATGGAGATTGCTCATGTTTACAGAGGCAGTGCTATGGTTTCCACTTGATATCTAGCTGTTTTTATAACCTTGAGTCAAACAAATGTCTCAAATTCAGCATTGGTGGTTTCAGCAATGATGTCTGATCTTCTTTTGGACAGCGATATGACACACAAAAACAGCAAAACAAGCAAGACCTTGACTGCATCAAGATCTTTGAATCTTCCTTTCCTAAATTTGACCTGCACATGCTAAACAGCTCTGCCAGTATATTTACTGAAGCTATAAACCACAATCAAGCAAAATTAAAGAAAGTACAAATGACAGTTCATTCAGACTATTTGGACACAGCCTTTGTGATTATTATACTTGATGGAAGTAACATACAGACTTGCCTCCTGTCCCCAAAACACAGAACTTGTCTGGTTTATCAAGACCATAACAGCTCCCTTCTCTTTTCTTCCCCCTTCATTCAGATGACTTTAGGATATTTTGTGGAGATCTGGGTAATGAGGTGAATGATGACATCCTGGCGAGAGCATTCAGCCGGTACCCATCCTTCTTGAAGGCCAAAGTGGTGCGAGACAAGCGCACAGGGAAAACCAAGGGTTACGGCTTTGTCAGCTTCAAGGACCCCAATGACTATGTGCGTGCCATGCGGGAGATGAACGGTGAGTGTAGCTGCACCTCTTATGAAGAATTTTCATTTCACAGAGCCGAATGATGGGATTAGAAACGATTTTCATACAATCAAATCTGACTGGTCAACTTAAATTCTGTCCGGAAGTCAAAAATACAACTCTGAAATTAGATTTTGCTAGTTTGGGCCATGCCTGAGAAAACACATTGGGAGGCGAACTCTGTAGTGTTGGGCTAGAGTTCTGGGTTGCTCTTGAGTGGCATATTGCACCAAGCCCATGGGAGAGAAAAGGGTAGAAGGGAGGAAGCAGGGTGGTGGAGAGTGTGATGATGTATGTCAGGTAAGGGGTGATTTATACAGGCAGGAGAGGATTTGGTGTGTGGTCCATATCCCATTACATTTTAATTCCCCTTCATGTTTTTCCCCTTTTATATTACATAATATCTGTCCTGCTCAATTAAGATATTCTGAAAAATTGTGTTTGAGCTGTTGGTCTGAACAAAGCCTATTTCTCTGTGAGGAATATCTGTCTGTGTGTTGGTGAACTTATGTTTCTTTCACATTCCTAGGAAAGTATGTAGGCAGTAGGCCAATTAAGTTGCGAAAGAGCACTTGGAAAGACCGGAACCTGGAGGTGGTACGCAAGAAGCAGAAGGAGAAGAAGAAGCTTGGACTTAGATAAGCTCTGAGTCTGAACTGAAGCTGTCTGGTGTGTGTGAGCGACTGTGCACCTCTGTTTCCTGCCACACACCAACACAACCTCAGGTGTGGAAGGACTGGGAGGAATAAAGGACTTTATTTGTTATGTTGACTGCCATAGTGACCGTTGCATTGACGAGGGAGAAGACCATTTCAGTAATCGGGATAAGAACTGACAATGTTTGGAATCACCTACCATGACTGATGCGATATCTCAGCCTCGGACCTGCTCAGTAGAATGCACTGATACCTCCTCCCTTAGTATTGTAAGTCCTGCAAAATGACCTGAAATGTAAATGCAAAAACAATTTGTAGATGTATGATGATAAAATTTGGGTTTTTTAATATTTTGTCTCAATTTTTGCACCTCATTACCAGAAACCATCAACATGTTCTTGTTTTACTCTCATGTTGGAGAGAGCAGGTAAACATTAATGCAAATTTTTTCAATAAACTCAAAGACTGTATTTTAAAATGCTGTTCTGTAGTCTGTTGATGGATGAAGCCCATGGGCCACCTGACTGTCCTTAAACGAGTTCTTCACTCAAAATCCATCAAATAATGTGATGATTACTCTTGAAGGCAGATTTTAGTCGATCAGATGATCTACCGTTTCCATCCCCTCCTTTCATAAGACAATTTGTCCAGTTTCAGATGGATATATAAGTTGATAGATGGGTACATGAACAAAGTGCCAAATTCACAATAAATGAGATTAATATATGGATGATAATTATGGTGAATGACAGATATAGTGTTTAAAAATATATATTATAGAATATAATTGTTGTGTGGAACCTAAGACACCCAAATGATTACCTTTTGACATTTTTAACATGGACATGTTAAAGATGTAAATCTTCATTTTAACTATATTAAAAGATGGAGGTGAGATAACTAAACACACAAAACTCAAGAAATAGTTTGCCCTACTGCAGTAAAGCAGCCCCAAACCATGACACTTCCATCCCCATACTTCAGTTAGTATGAAGTTCTTGTTCTCAAATGCTGTTAGCTTTACACCAAACTTGTCTAGCTACTGTACCCAAATAATTCAACTTTAATTGATTCATCTGTTCAAAGCACATCATTCCAGAAGTCCTGGTTTTGTCTAGGTGTTCTCTGGCAAATTTGCCCATCAAACATTTTCTGATGGTAAATGCTCTGTTTTGTGTATCAAGTGTGAAGTATATTGTGTATAATCAAGTGAAATAATGCTAGAAATAAAAACTGATTATGAATCATTATTATAAATATATTTGTCAACCTAATCATTCCAAATAATTCCTCATTTTCAGTTCAAGTTTCAAGTTTCAGTCTGGGTGTCAATGTCCAATAAGATGTCTGCAATGTTAAGTGTTTCATCCTTTTAAGCACAAACAATACAAAACATTGCAGACACAAGTACATTTTTTTATCAAAACATGGTCAAATTTATACAAATATTTCAACTTTTGACACCTTTAATAATATAATCATAAATAATAATAAACATAAATAAAATAAAAAATATTTAAATAAATAATAACATAATCGACGATTCCCCCAAAATAACAATATCTGGCATGTGTGACTTTCTCCTATAAATACTCTTCTCATTTTTGATGAATAAAAGTACAGAAAACATCCCATAAAATTGGCCTAGGGTTCTAAAAGTTAACACTGTTGATGGTTGTTTAACTGTATGAGGTTGACCTGGCAAGAAGACTCCAGAACAGGGGTCACCAACCCTGCTCCTGAAGAGCTTCCTTCCTGCAGACTTTGGACTCAACCCTAATCCACCCACCTGATCCCACTAATTACTGCTTTCAGAAGTTCTTGCTTGGCTGAATGGGGTTTGTTTGATGTGGGTTGCTCTTCAGGAGCAGGCTCAGTGATCCGTGTAGTAGGGCAGTGTTTCTCAACCCTGGTCCTAGAGGCACCCCTGCCCTGCGGAATTTGTCTTTTACTCAGCCCCTACAACTTGTTCATGAGCTGATTAAGTGATTCAGGAAAGCTGTAACATATGCAGGGTGGGGGTGCCTCCATGACCAGGGTTAAGAAACACTGCATTGTTAGAATAGAACAATCCTCCGTTTCTCCACCAGGTGGCGACGCCAGCATTTGATTATAACGTCCCTGGCGTTTATTATGAGCAATATTATTCATACAGGTAATCCATCCCACTTTACAGTGAATGCTGAACACACAAACACAGAGGACATGAACACACAGCTCGAGCTCAGTCTGCCTGAGGTTCAGTTCCCCCTCAGTCCTGCCTTATACTGAAGATCTGCTTTCACAGCTTCATTTCCTAATTTCAGACAGTCTGACCTACAGCATGTGAGGACTGTCTTCACTGGTCTCCTTTTTGCTGGACAAAGCTGTGCTTAGGATGAGGAGGAGCGGGACTGGTAGGCTTTTATTCAGCTCATTATAAACTGCATTTATTTTAATGCACACTTTATCCTTCCTTTACATTGAATTTAGGATCATCTAACTGATCTTCTCTGAAACCCAAGGTGATATTAGAAGGGGTTTGTCTTGGTTACACCCAAATAAATCATGCAAAGCTGCGAACAGTTCAGATCTGAAACCCAGCAGGCAGATCAGTGTGGCGCTGCTGCCCTTCTGCTCTCTATAAGCGAATCGGATCCTTTGAACCGGATCATTTCCAAATTATAGGTTTGTGATTAAATTCACCTCCTAAAACAACTTAATAACACCACCTCTACCCACATCACCAGGGTGTGATAAACCAATTAATTAACCTTAGATTGTAGCTCCCCTAAGGTTATGTTGGGGACTGTAACCATTCTGCAACGTTTCCAGAACTATAATGCGCAACCAAACGCGAACGTTCTATTTCCGTAAACTAAACGTTTCTGGAGAACCTTTGGGCAACCAAACGCTAACGCTGCCAAAGAACGTGTATGTGGGAACTTTAATACAGCTACAGGACAAACTGAACATTCATGTGTGTATTATTTATTAATATGTTTTTATACAATCAGTACATAAGACTTTTTTTTTCCATAAAATGTTTAAAGATAATACATAATTAATTGTTTATAAATATAAACGTTTTTACTTTTGTAAATTGTCTGTATAAATATAAATCAAGGTCACCAAGTGAAACTATTATTTGTTCATATATATATATATATATATATATATATATACTTTTATGTATTATACAAATGTGTAAATGTGATTGGAGCTCATTCAGCGTTTTTAAAATTTTATTGCAAAATAAACGTTTTTTTTGTCATTTTTAGATTTTTTTTATCTTTTTATTTTTATTTTGTGTTATATTTAGATTGTTGTTCATAAAATGTCATACATAAATGTGAAACACATTTATTTATAAATATATATTTTGTTCCCTATTTGTATATAATTCTGTAAACGACTCGAATTGAACATTCATTTAAAAAAGAATGAAAATGTCCATATTATATCATTTAATTTCACCAATATTTGCTCTTTTTATGTAGATGATTCACTCAAACGCTTTGTTCGGTTTAAAGTGAATCACACTGAATCCTGAGTTCGGCAGCGTTGCCTTTACTCGCGTGCAAGTGAATCACTGAATCGCTCAAAGGAGTCGGTTCGATCCGCCGACTCGCTCCGCCGTCTTGCCCCCCCCCACTCCCCTCCTGTCTCCGCCTCGCGCTGGAGAGGCGCGCGCCGCTCTCTTTTGTCCGCCGGGCTGTGGAGCGTTCCACTCTGGAGGAGGGGGGTCGTTCGGGAACATTCGGCTTAATCGACCCTTAGTGAGCGACGAGGTCCTGACACACGCGCTTCTGTGTTGACGGAAGTGTGCGTGTTCTGAACCGCGTGTGAATCGGCGTGTTTGCACTATTCGTGTGAGCACCCCCTCCCCCCCACAGGAGGCGTTTTGGGGCTGGCCGGACAGCCAGAGAAGCGCTGGCTCGCCGCTCATTGGTTCAGCACGTAGATGTGAGGATGGGAGCAGCACACATGGGTTGGAGCGAGTGGAGGAGCAGCGTGGAGGTGGTCGGTGGTCTTCTCTGACTTCTCTCCATTTCTGGTGACGGTCGGCTTCTTTGAGGGCTTGTATCTCCTGGACATGCTATCTTAAACCAAACCCCCTCCTGCGGATCCAGGGTCTGGTCTCTCCTCCTTCTCCTCCTCCTCCTCCCTCACCAGTCCCTCCTCCACCTCCCAGAAGCAGTTGCTATTCAGGCTCTTCTCTGGAGGAGATGGTGGTGGTAAGTTCATGCACTCATGTGAGGAGGGGGAACAGAGATTGATGTGGCCGGCCAGAGAAGAAGGAGCTCGAGGAGCGCATCGAGGATCCAGAAGAAGACAAAGCTGGGAATCGGATTTGAAAACGGAGGACCCGTTCAGACCCCACACCACTGATCTGGATCTCGGAATGGTGGTAAGTTGGCCAGCCCTGTTCCTCTGTTGATCGGGGTGGTGGTCCACTGAGTGGGCACCACAGTCGAGATGAGTCAGGAGTTGCTGCTCTAAGACTTGATTTGTGGCCTTGGTTTAACTGCAAGGCTGGATGTGGTGTTCATGAAGACCCTGTGGGTTAAGAACCTGGATGTCATTGGACTTTGGAAAAAATGCTGCCTATTGTCCTAATGGGATGGAGAAGGCAGACCCCAGGCAGTGCTCTCTGAATTGTGCCCCTCCCTTCACATACATGCATGAGGTGTGTGTGTGTGTGTGTGTGTGTGTGTGTGTGTGTGTATATGCATGCATTGTTCACTCATTGGTTACTCCAGATGATGGACCCTCACAGTGCTGAGTTGTCTTCAGTATTCCCATTCCCCCTTCACATACATGCATGAGGTGTGTGTGTGTGTGTGTGTGTGCGCGCGCGCGTGCGCTCGCGAGCCAGCATTGGTTACTCTAGATTCTGGACCCTCACGGTGCTGAATTGTCTTCAGTATTCCTATAGTAGCCCATTAAGCTCATGTTCCACCCTATACGGACCACAGTATAGTAATCAGTCCTGCAGATCTTCTTCATGAAGTTATTGATGACCATTTGCAAGTGTCTGGTGTCCCCTCCCACTCCAAGCCCACCTCCCCTCGCTGCCACACGCCCATTGTTTTGTTTATGATGCTCTGATAACAAGAGCGTCCATCTGAGCAACAAAGCCACCCGGCCACTCCATAAACCTTCACAGGCGTTGGAGTCTAAATTAAATGTAGCTTGTGATAAGCAAATGCTCTGCAACCCTGGTGCTGCTCCTAACTCAGGATGAGCTTCTTCATTAACTGCTGAGCTGGATCAGGTGTGATGGGAGCAGGGTACACACAAAAAATTCCTGGACCAGGGCTCCTCCAGGACCAGGGTTGGGAACTAGACATCCTTTGTGTTGAAGTGTTATTCCCCTTCAATCCAGTGCCCCCTAAAAGCAGAGCATGGTGTCAAGGATCCAAGCATTATCATACCCGGCAGCCTCCCCACAGCTCGTTTGTGATTGAGCTCAGTTGCATCGCTGTTATCAGGTAGGCAGACGTTCTGGGAAAGGGTCCAACAGGGGACAAGTTGTTTGCTTTGGGAATGGTTTGCACAAGAGCAGCGGAGCAGCCGGTTCCTCTGGGTATGAACCCGGCCTAGATGACAAAGACACTCAGCCCGGTCAAGCATGCGGCTTGTTCTTCGTGGGAAAGCACAGCTCGTCCCTCCCTGAGTCAACGGAGCTCATGAGCATGTCATGAGACTGATGCCCACCATGCTGTTCCTGCTTGTGTGTGCAGTTTGGCATGAAGGGTGGCTCACCCTCTTTCGAAATTCAAAGCTAGATTAGCCAGGGCTTCAGATTTGGTTCTCGTAACCCAGTAATTATCCTGTCCGTCGCCGTGAGCGGCACCAGAACACAAAGAACGTTGTGAGAGAACAGCTGTCACTTGGAACACTCTCTTGAGTGATCTTGACACTTAATGATCTTAAGTGGTCTTGGGGATCCTGGCACGACTCAAGCTGTCATGTCGTTTCTGAGTTTTGTTGTTGCTTGGTTTCTTGTTCAGTTATGTTGAGGGTTTGTAGAGCAACACTCTCAGTGTTGGTTGAAGTAGATCTTTTGTGTCGACCAGTTTGTTCAGCTGGGTTTATCTCTTCATTTCAAGTAGTGGTGTGTGGGTAGAGAGTGGTGCTTTAGGGACCCTCACCTCAATGTGGGCATATGTGCCCACGCAAAATGAACATGCATCATTTTGCCCTAGTCTTAAACATGGGGATATGGATTACGTCAGTATAAACCTACATAAGAGAGCTGGACACTAGTATGGGTCAGATTAAGTGCAGTGTACTGGGCCATTGCTGACATCAATGGATCAGCAACAGTAGAGTCAGGATACTGGACGTTCCTCTGCTCCGTGCTGAGGACTTTATACCCCTCTAACCCATCCCTGGTGAGAAATGGTAACATGTACACAGACAGTCTTCTTATGTCGGATTGTAAATGTGTGTCCTCAGAGGTAGGCATGTTGTGTAGCTGATACGTGTCGGGCATGTTGTGTCAGCAATGGCCCAGTACACTGCACTTAATCTGACCCATACTAGTGTCCGGCTCTCTTATCTCTTTGCCTCATTTGTCGGTGTTTGGTGTCAGATGAATTGGGACAGATTCTTGGACAGATTTGAATGCACACATGAACTCCATGTGTGGGTTCTTGTGTAGTAGTTGAAATGAGGATGTGTTGGGCAGGCTCGGTGCTTGCTGGCACCTGCTGGACTTGTTCATTTTAACGGCAGGCTTCCTAACAACGAGTTGCGTGCCATCATTGTGCCAGCGGTAGGCCATCGAGGTGTTTAATTAACAGCACAGCACTGTTGTCTGTTTGAGCGAGAAGCGAGGCCGGCCATGTGGGTTTGTAAGCTATCCTGGCTCCCGTCCGTCAGCCAGACGCGAGGCTATTTTGAGTGTGTTGGCTCCGTTTTCTTGAAAATGGTAGTCATTTGAGTGAGGATCAATACAGCCCTGACTCTAATGCTTTCCTAAGTAGGCTATTAATCTTTGTTCGCTTAACACAGCTGATTTGACGTGTGGAAAAGTAGGCCTGTTTAGATCCTCTGCCCTTTATTTGGTCATTTTCTGGTGTTTCAAAACCTCCCTGTGGCATTTCTAGCCTGTTTTAAAGGCTCTTTTACCATATGGGCCACAGGAGGTGGGTTGTGTTTTTGCGGTCAACTCCTGATAATTAAACTAATTGGGGTCCATTCACAGCTGAGGCTTTGGGTGTGAATTATGACCTGAGCTTGTACTGGTGTGCGAGTAGGGAACATTACTTATCACTGACCTGAGTTTCAGTTGATCAACCTGAAGTTCTTAAGAAGGAGATGTTAGGATTAAGTTGCTTACTAACAGTGATGATCTCCTCTTATTTGCATAATTGTATGACAGTCAATTGCATCAAAATTATGCACTATTTTCTAGTACAGGTCAGTTTTTGAGTGTGATTGATAGATGTCGTTTTTGCTACTAATGTTTGGAAAAAAAATGTAAAAGTATGGTAACATAAATTGGCATAATTGGTCATTACAGACACTTTGACAGCTGAACATCACATTAATGAGATCCTGCAACAAGTGGCCCTATTCTGAACGCACATTCCGGTGTGCACTTATTGCAGGACGCTATTAGGAAAGTCTACCTTGATCTCGTTCCTTCTGGCATGTTGTGTTCTACCAGATGTCCTGCTGAGAGACACTACATCTGTATGTGTATCTTAATAAATATTGGCCATATCGGTCTACATTTTAATAGTTTATTACTCTTAATAGCACTGCAACAATTTGTGCAACTTTTTTTGACTTGGTGTTTAAAACAGGTTTGTACATATTTTCATGTACTAACCTGCCAAACCTGCATCTGACATTCAGTAGAATCAACGTTCAGATATTAAGCATCTTGGCTGATCAGCTGCATATGAGGAAAGTGGTACGATAAGGTAATTAGATTTTCACAGAACTGTTCCTTTAAAGGACAGTATCACTCTTTTTTACAAAATAGCAACACTCTGTCATTGAGAGTGGGTTTAAGCTTCAAATGAATCAGATTTTAATGCACTTTAAATCGTTGACTTGGTGCATTTTACTCTGGACATAAAGGTCCACACATTTTTGTGGTGATGGGAGCCAAAAGTCATGATGTCTGCAACTCGCACATACTGGTTTTCTTAGCTGCCCATCATGGCCAGTGTACCTAATAGAGCTTCTTGTGTGCAGTGTTGGTGGTAAAATAATAGTTCTCCACCCTGACTGGGTTAAATGTTCCAGGGCCAATATTTAATAAAAGTTTTTTTTATTTAATATCCTTAAAAGTCTCCAGCAGAATATTTGCTACAAGTATGTATGATCTTTTTGTCTGTTTTTATTGGCATTAAACTCTTAGACTTGTGGTGCATGTGACCTCCATTGTTGGCTGTTCTGACTGTCAGTTTTTTTCTAGAACTATGAGTGAGGTTGTGTAAAAAATGTAGAAAAGAGACGTTTTCCCTTATTGGTCTTAACTGTAATGCATTATAAAGAGAATTTTAAATTGCCTGTCAATATGCTAGTACCACACACACACACACACACACACACACACACACACACACACACACACACACACACACACACACACACACACTTTCTCCAGGAAAGAAATACTCTGCAAGATGTTGCGTAACCTCCTCCTCTTCATTGGCCATCACTGCCAGGGTCATTGCAATTACATAAAGAATTCTTGTATGCTGAATGAGTGAAGAATGCGTGAGCGCGAGTGAACGGGGCTGTGGTTTGCCCCCAGCCATCATCTCCATCTTTATCTCTCCTGCTTCCTGTTTACTGTCCGGGTCGTGTGTTCCAGAGGCATTTTCTCCTGACTTTTCTCCTGCTGTTTTTTCTTCTCCTTTGAACCAAAACAATCTTGCTCTGGAAGATGCCTACAGCTGAACCAAGCCCACTCCATCGTTCTTACACCACACCATTTAGAGAGCACTGTTTCAGGTCCAAGTGGTGCTGGAACACAAGTCACTGTCTTAATGGTGTGTTTTATGACTGGGATTTATCTCAGTCTGACCCCAGATTCACTCAAAAGCACCATATCACACAGATCATTCAGAGACTTCAGACCATCTCTTTGAACATGGTTTCTGATGTCAGGAATGCTGGGATGCTTTCGGGGAAACTGGATCCTGGGTGTGCCCAAATGTTTTCTCTCATGTCTTTTCTCCAGCAGAACAGATAGAACAGTCAAGAATGGGTTGCGTATGAACATTTTAAAGCGTCTTTTCTGTGGGGAATTTTTCTTTTTATATAGAAAGAAGAATTCACTGTACTTGATTCAAGTGCAGCGATGTAACACACAGTTGTCTATTTGACAAAAAGAAGAAATGGTTCTGAATTCATTGAGGTTGTGATGAACATGAATGGTTTAATCCAGAAATTTGGAGGCTGTTTGCATCAACATGCAATGGGATTAGGATTAAACAAAAAGTAATCAAAATTGACACTGAGTTGGCATAATCTTGCCTTAAAGGGTATTTTGGGTTTATTATATTCAATAAATTACCATAAGTGGTTCATCTGTAAAATCAATATATGCTCTTCCATTAAAAAAGTGAATATTTGACCACGTTCAGTAAACAATGATGACCAAAACAACCCCCCTCATATATTCTTCCATAATCATAATCAAGGTAATTGATGTACAAGTAACTATGGTATTTATTTGGTAGTTCCAGCTAGCTCTGAATCTGAATATTCTCATTTTACTTTCTGTAACCAAGGCTCTCTGAGACCTTGAATGATTTGGTGAATTAATGGTTAGTGCACAATATGGTGGAAATCCTTTATTCACACAAGATGCAATAATGACCCTAAAACTGCAAAAACAACCCTAAAACAGTACTGCGGGCTTGTCAGCCTAGCAGGGGATGCCTCACAAAATTTAGAGCATAAAAATCAGCCCACAAAGATGCTGAAACTTTGCAAATGCAGCAAGAAGCCTCTCCAAACATGAAGCACATTTTCATAGTTTGATTATAGGGCTTCATCAGGAGTGTTTACTTGGCTTTTTATGTAGTTAAATGAAACATGATTACAGGTGATCGCATCAGACAACTCATCAAATCAGGTTTTATTGTCACCTCACACAGTCCCTCACAGTAGTAAAACAGGTAATAGAAATGAAGAATGAATATACCTATATTTAAATAAAGTATAAATTAACCTGCACTATAATAATATCCATATTATTGCAGTGTTTTTACAAAACCTATAAAAAGAATGTTTGCCTTATATTTACTTGTGCACTGTGTAAATAAATGTGTTAACAGCTTCAGAATGTACCATTTAGAATGGATGGGATTTCGACTTCAGATCCCCTTTCAGACATGCATTTCAGTGTAATTTAGGTATAATACAGTTAAATTTGTTTAGGGATTTTCCAAACTCAATGATGCTTTATGGCACTATTTAGAATAACGTGGGATCATGAACTGCTTTCACTAATGTTAGACTGGAATCTGTAGGGCTGCACAATTAGATTTCCTGGACAAGGATTTAGCCCATCAGTGAAGAATCTCCATTAGGAATGCGCTGTAGTCCAAGACTAAATCAGTGTCTAAACAGACCATTATTATAATATTAACTTTATCTGTTGATCTGTCGTCAACTCTGATGTTCTTGATGTTTGGAATTGCCAGGTGAATGAGGTAGACTGTGAGGTTCTTGAGATTCAGGACTTGGTCAAGGGTTTGTTGTTCTAGAACCCCCAGCTGTATCTTTGACCTCTTTCCCAGCCACGCTGGACTGGCCCACGAGAGAATTGGGGCTTAAGGCGCTCCCTCAGGCCCTAGTCAGGGCAGATTTCACTGATGAAAACCCCTCACGCCTCATCACCCCTCATCTCTCTCTCTTTCAATGAGGGTGTTTTCTTCCCTATGAGAGGGTCAGGGATGGGTAGGGTTGTTTAAGTATGCAAGGGGGGTGAATCTCTGACCTCGAGATGATTTTCATTATGAGACCTTAGGAAATGATTCAGTACATTATGAATCTCTGCAGTGATTCAGAGCTGAGGAGACTATTTCAGGATTTTGAAAACCTGAATAAGAAGTGCTAAACTGGTTAACAGCCATTTATTTTCATAGGATTCTGACCCCAGTATATAATAGCTGCTCATCACATTCCCTTTACTTCACGTTATGTGAAATAGACACTGTGATGGTGTGATGTACACTACGCATCCCTTCCAGTGAATGCATTCAGCTACTTTGTTGTCCCATTTCTGACACAGATGTGAAAATGCACAAACAGCTTGTGTACATCCTACAGGAATGTACATCCAATTGAATAGACCTCTCTGGAGCCTATAAACATGAACCTATGACACCATGCCTAATGGCAAGCGTGAGCTAGAGGGGTATAAAGCCCCCCACCATTGAGCTGTGGAGCAGTGGGAATGATGGCACTTCATCTTGTACTTTTGGGATGAGTTGTGGGGTCGGGTGACGTTTTTTTCAGTGTAACTTTCCCATTTTTACAGTACAGGTAAAGCAGCCCAGGAAACTCGCAGACCAGAACATGTTGTGCTTGTCACTTGTGACGCAAGGAGTCTGATCTGTGAATTATGACATATGCTGCAATTCCAGGGAGTAGGAAAAGATGAGAAACAGTCATCAGACAGGAAAGTGAGTCAGATGAAAGTTAATTGTAATGGTGGCTCTACAAAAATAAAAGGAATGAGAGGTAATCTTTTAATCAATCGCAGACAGACTCGTACATGTTTATTCCTCCCACACCCAGTTTGGAACTGTGGCCATTATTAAAAGCATGTCCTGCTGCTATTCTCTTTTATTTGGCTTGAAATAAGTAAAGAACATTTATTTACAGGAATGGTTTTTAAACATTTAGACTGTATAGCACCAATGAGCATATTGAAGCTTCCAGGTACCAACTACAAGTGAATTCCTGTGAACACAAGTGCTTAGATGTGACCTCGACACGTCATCCCTTGCCATTGGATTTCACCCCGTTATGTGGAGCTTGCTCACTTTTGCAATCTCGTTCTAGCACTGTAGGATGTTTCATTATGACTTCTGCTCAGTTCAAAAAGCCTACTGAGAGGTATCGGAAAGCTTGAGACATAGAAAAACAGCAGAAGTGTGGTGTACTGAAGTGTGGTGTCTGCATAGTATCCCATTGAACCCCTGGCTATTTATTCAAGTTTGAATCCTAATGCAGATCCTTTTGTGAATAACGTTATAACTCTTTAGCTGAGCATATGTTGTGGAGTTCCCCAGGGTTCATCTCCAAGTCCTTTGAAAGTGATGTTAATAATCATAATTGTGTAGTTATGAAAGGAAGTGTGGACTTACATACAGGCTGTACTGAGTTAAGAACTAAACACCCACATCTATGATCTTCCAGATGTTGGACTGAGTTATTTTCTCTAACTTGAACTTATTGGGTTTTAGTTGAATACTGCTGCTTTTACTCTTTCCTTTTTTATTGTAGGCAGTGTTTTCAAACCCAGTCCTGGTACCCACTTTAATGCCAACTGGAAATCTGGAAGGGTGTGTTGGAAGCAGGTACTCCACTAAACATGCAGGGTAGAGTTTTAGAAACACTAGTTTGGGGTGAGTGTCTTTACAGAAGGAATGATGTATTTCCCTTCTGTACCTTGACATGTTTCTTATTGAAACGTGGAATGAGAGATGGTCTCTAGTGATGTGGGGAAGATGAAACGTGATACCATTTTGTTAATTTATTTTTATTGTATTTAAAGCAGTCATAGATATCATTTAAAGTGATGGAACCGTACAAGACTCACCTAGATTGGATTTCCAGGTACACGTATGGTCTACAAGCACTTCACGACATTTTTATGTTCTTATGTGTGGAGCGGGATTCTTCTTCAATGAATCTGAATGTCTGGGTGAAGGATGGTGTGGAACGTTCTCATCCCTGGACTTAAATGGATTCTCCTCTGGGCTTAGAAGATAAAGTTTGCTCTTTGTAGTGCTGGCTGGTTTCATTTTTTTATTTATTTTGTGGATCAGCTGTAATCAAGTGAGTCAGAACAGCTTCATCCCTCAGAATTCTGATTCATATCTTGGAGGCTTGAAAGGCCAGACAAGAAAAGCCAGCTTATAAAAAAGAAGCAACGTACATGGCCTCTGAATTGGACAGCGTTATAGAACAGACTGTTGCTTTAGTGCTGCGTTGCCACGACAACACTTCCCACCATCCTACAGCTCTTTTTTTTTTTTTTTTTTTTTTTTTTTCTTCAGTAGAGCTACGGACACTACAGATTGCAGTGATTCACTTTAAAATCCTGTGCCGTGATGATGGTTATTCAACCTAAAGTACTTCCCCAACCCCCCAATTCTATCCTCAATTTTAGTCATTGCCAATTCCCGCCTGGTAGCCAAGATTTTAGATGACTCGGGTTGTTTGTGTAATATACCCGCAGCAACACCTAAACATGACCATTGACGTGTTGTTGCCTGTGTCCTCAACACAAATGCTGTGTCAGAAGTTTCTAAAGGTACATCTTAATAGAAAGAAATTACTTACTACATTTATTTACTACATTAAAATGGAACATTTTGTCTGCAATGATGAACAGTTTGCTTGGAGGATAAGGGAGGCTAACGTTCAGGAAAAGAACACCTGTCGACCTGTTAAGTATGGGAGTGAGTTGACCTTAAATTAGCCTTTTCTGGAAGTAAACATTAATCAATGTTTATTTATATTTCGCTTTTTTAGAATGGAAACATTGTCACAAAGCAGCTTTACAGAGATCAGGGTCTCAGCCTCTGTACACGCTGATGAGGTCGAGATCTAGAGCAGGATAATGGTCCTGCACTTTAAAATCCACAGTGAACTACTTAATAGAAGTGTGAGAGAGGAGGTACCTATATTTAAATCATACATAATGCAAACCCAATGAAAAATAATAAGGATAGACCTTATGTATCCTTACATTAGTCTGGGGTGTTGTCTGGTGCTAAAGTTGTAAACAAGTTATCACAGGGTGGTTTGTCTTGGACTGTCGCAGAACAAATAATCAAAAAATCAGGAAAAATTAAAACCGAATGACTCTGGCTGCTACAGACTATGATCCTGCGCCAAAGGGGTGTGACCCAGTATTAATCATGCAAGGACCCTGAACCTTTGCTTCAGGCCTTTGGCCTTTTTTGTTATTTTGAAATTGCATGACACCGTACTCACTCAGTTACAATTCGTTTTCATTACAATTGTGAAAAAGTAGTTTGTGTAAATACGAGGCCATGCTTTAAACAGCTGCTCTGAGCTCATACCCAGATCACACTCTACCAGCACAAGTGGCCTTGTCCTCCCAGAACACCTTTCGAGTAACTACCCACCCTTCAACAACTATTTCATCCATCTGCTTTTTGCCAATACACACTTTCATTCCTTTATCCTTCTTTTCTTTTGCTTTCTCAGTCATTCAATTGCAGGCTTTTCACATAGACAACTCCTCAAACTCTACTTTCACTCGGCAAAAGTCTTCAGGTCTGATCCCTTGATTCCTTCCTTCATCGCTCTTACTCATTTGTCTCCCATTCCCTCCTCCCTCTCATGTTGCCCCAGCTGGGTTGGAGGGAGTGTTTAGTATGCTGGCTGTGACTCTTCTGTCTTTCCTGCCCCTCCATAGAAAGGAGGACAGAGCATTTAGCATTGGGGGGACTGCGAGGGGTGGGGCTGGAGGGGTGTGGGTCATGCGACTGTGGGAGCACAGTTTCTAAGAGACCTTCGTTTGGGAATGCCCATACTAAATTTGACCCTGCAATTATCCAATCCAGTGACCGTGGTTGTACCCCCCCACCCCCCCATTTTAAGTCTCCTGACTCACTTTCAGCTACTGTTCCCCATTCTTGTTTCTGAGTGATGGTTTCTGGGGGTTTTGTATTGGCTCGCAAGGAGTTGCGTCACTGGGTTTAGCGTGTAACAGCAGCCGTGAGAAGTTCAGGGCAACAGAGTGGATTGTGGTTGATCGGTGAATGAGGGCCTTTAGAAGTGTGGGGGATGGGTAGGCTCTTCAAGAAGAGGATTGGGGAAGTGTCTGCTCGGTGGGGGCTTTGAGAAATTCTAGCTCAATAGGAAGGCCAAGGCCTGCTTTGTTCCTTGAAAGGTCGAAGGCCAGTGGGAGGCTGAGGGACAAAACCAAAAATTTACACGACTGTGTGGAGGTGATGGAGAAGGAGGAAACACGTTCTGAGCCAAAGGCAACAGAGGCAGAGTGGCTGGGTGTTTGTGTGCAGTTGAAATCTGACATTAAACGGGACTAATTATACTTTCTGTAATGACTGAATAATATGTTGTATATCGCAGTAATGCAATTTCACAACACAATAAAATAGTCATCTTGCCCTCGCCTAGTTGGCATGTCACTGTGCCATTTGTGCCATGTGTCCCCATCATCATTCACTGTACTGGTTAGAAACATTCACTGTTGATGTCATTATGCTTCTGCGTCAAATCTATGGTATAGCTGACCTGTAGAAGTGTACCCTGCAGTGTACCCTGGCACACCTCCCCAGAAATGTAACTACATGTTGCTGTGATTGGTCTGCTTGGAAGCATCATTTCATCCTTTGCATCCATTTTAAATTCAGTTGGACAAACATTGATAATATATTGTTATTATTAATGATGTGAGTCCAAAATATAATCATCTCACTAGGTGTGGGCGATATGACCGTGTTTGGTCACAATCTTGATATATTTAGTTATCGTGATACAACATTGTATATTAATGATATCGTCGGTGCTTAAAAACACTGAACTGCACATTTCATTGCAGAGAGTGTAATTAGACCTGTTTAATTAGATAAAATGCAGCAAATATTTGAAAGAAGTCACTTTGGAGAGAATTGGAATAGCAGATTTTAATGTCAAAATGTCGTTCACCCTTACTTCTCTGTTTCAGTTGCCATCATGTGAAGTACTGCAAGACTGTAAAGACAGAGGCACAGAAATCCCATCGCCACGCTTGTTTTGACATTGTAATTGCAGAGGGACACTGACACACTAATGACATAGGCTACTTGCACAGACAATGGCATAGAATCTGCGCTGAGACTACGCAGGAGCATAAATCAGCCTTATCTCATTGGTCATGAAAAGTTTGTTCCCTTTGGCAGTTGTTGAATAGAATAGTGCGCTTTCAGGAGCATTCCTGCTTGTTGTGCTACTGAATTTATTCAAAATGCACCTCCATTTTTATTTACAGGATGTTTTACATTTTTCTCACTCTCCTGCTGTTAACTTAAATGACCTTTTATTAATTAAATCAACCATCTGACCACAACAGGTTTAAAATATCATAGGCCAGTATTTACACACGACACTTTGTTTTCATACATATAAATTATCCATCATTCTATAATTGAATATATTTCAGAATCTGCTTCAGAGTATGATGTTTTCCTTTCTTCTGGAGTTTCAGCCCCTTTTGAAAACGCTGTTTTCAAAATACTTGAACTCCCAACAAGTTCATCCACTTGTTGCCCCTCTTCCATGCTCCCATGGTGCTCCTACGCTGCGCCATTCACAGCTCGCTCTTCCTGCACTGTATCATTCATCCCATTCATTTCATTCTGGCACATGAAAAGACCCAAGATGCTCTTTGAACCCATTCTCCCACCCCTGAGGGTAGGAATTAGAAGGGGAGTATTAGGAGGGGCAGTATTTCTTTCAGACAGAAGGTGGAAATATGTGGATTGAGACCAAGAAGGGGACAATATGTGTTGGTGCATTCATAACACCTGTTCATAACTGATCTGGGGTCTGCCATGTGCAGCCACTGAATATGTGCTAATGGACAGGAGGTGGCACATTTATGAAAGGGGGAGTTTGAAGTGTTCTAAGGAAACTACCTTTTTTTTTCATGATTTCAGTTTTATCCTGTTCACTCATTCACATTTGCAGTGGATTTGGAGGGCGTTCCCAACACCCGATGATTCAAACTAGGCTCTAGACTCACTGTGACTGTGACCAGCACAAGCAGATAGGATGAATGGAAGACTGAAGGAATCAAGGAATAAATGGGAAGAGGGAAGGTGTGCAGACAAGCTGGAATCTAATTTAAAGTAAGATTGAGTCAGCGTATTGCTTACATGACTTGTCACAATTGCCCTGGAATTGCCTGGAGGATTGGTGTCAGTGGAATCCCACAGATTACCAGGAAAATTGAGTAATGTATAAGAGGCTGCCTTTTGTTCTACATTTGTTTATGTAGGAAAAACGGTTCACCGTTGTAGTATTTGTAGGTAAGATAAGTAAATCTGCATAAACACCACTTATGTCCATAAGAGATAATGGTACAGCTACTACTACTGATAATGGTATTAATAATAATAAAAGCAACATTCTTTATAACAGTTTGGTATATTTGACACAGTTTGAGCAGTTCAGTAAAAAGCTGTTCAATTCTTTAAACCCCTTAGGTACACTCAGACTTCATCAGACCTTAAATATAACCCTGTGGGACATAATCTAGTCAACGAAATAGCTAAACAACGCAGTCTGCTTTAGGAGTCATTACTGATATTAGGGCTGCATAATATACAAAGTGTTCATATGCAATAGTCTCATCATAGGACATGCAATGTAATATGATATTATTTTAAAACATTTTTGCTGCTTAATACAAACGGAATATTCAGACTTCTCATTTTATCTACCAGAGACAGTTTCTGTCCCTTCTGATGAAACCTATTGTACCCTATGAAAACATGCACCATCGTACGTGCAATCTTTTTAATATCACAATATATATCATGAACAAGAAAATGGATTTAAAACACAGGTCACCAACCCTGCTCCTGGAAAGCTACCTTCCTCCAGACTTTAGATTCAACACTAATCCACCCCTCTGATCTAGCTAATTACTGCCCAAGTTCTTGATTTGGGCTGGACCTGAAACCTGCAGGAAGGTATCTCTCCTGCAGCAGGGTTGCTTTGTTGGTTTGTTGGTGCGAGTTTGGACGAAAGCATCTCGACAGTTAAGATTTGAAGAAGGGACTTTTTTTTTTTTTGCTGAAAGACAATTAACAAAAGACTATGCCTCTTCTGCTTGAGTGATCTGGCTGCTGTCCTTTTGTCTTTTTTTTGGGGTCAGACTCAGGACACATGCTGGGAGAAAACAATTATCATAATAGCACACTCCAGTTTGATTGAGAGATGTTGTGGCATTAAAGGGGTCATGTTAACGTATAGCTATCATAGTTATGATCTGTCTCAGTTTTATGGTGCTACTCTGAGGTAGGAAAATATAATTCCTGTGTATTTCACAGCTTCTCTTCATTTATACTATTTATTTGGATGTATTACTGTCAGCTCATTTTGCTGAAATGGCGTAAAACTGTATAAAACTCTTACGACTGCTACTTCATTTATTTAGGTTCCTAACGTGTGTCCATGTTAAAAATTAATACGGTTTTCCAGCCTTTTTCACCTCTTTCTTCATTTGAATTCTTTGGAATTCTGTTCCTGTGCCATCAAGACTGAAACAAGAGACATGAGCTCTGGTCTGATTGGCTGTCCTTTACATCATTCAAAATCCATTTAGAGTTGAGACACGTCCTGAGAACTGCAATGAGAATGGGCGGGGCTAAAGTGGAACTATGTAAATGAGGAGATTCTTGTGAAATCAGAGGTTTGTTTATATTATGGACTAGGGACTGAACAGAAAGGGGTGTGTGTGTGTGTGTGTGTGTGTGTGTGTGTGTGTGTGTGTGTGTGTGTGTGTGTGTGTGTGTGTGTGTGTGTGTGTGTGTGTGTGTGTGTGTGTGTGTGTGTGTGCGCGCACCCGAAAAGCATTCACAGCACTGCCCTTTTCACATATTGTTGTCCATCCATCCATTTTCTATACCGCTTATTCCTGGGCCAGTGCCCAGCCGGCAACTCTGAACGCAAAGGCAGGAAACAACCCTAGACAGGGCGCTACTCCATCGTAGGGCTCACACACACACTAAGGGCCACTTTAGAGCCAATTCACCTACCGCACATGTCTTTGGACTGTGGAGGAAACCCACACGAACACGGGGAGAACATGCAAACTCCACACAGAGCCCCTCCCACAGATCATATATAACTCTATATATATATATATAACTGTGGTAAATTCATTTGATAGGACCTGATTTGGAAAAACACACCCTTGTTTATATAAGGTCCCATATAAGACAGTGTATGTCAGAGCACAAACCAAGCCATGAATTCTAAGGAATTGTCTGTAGACCTTTGAGATGGGTTTGTATTGAGACACAGATCTGGGGAAGGGTCCAAAAACATTTCTGCTGCATTGAAGGTCCCAGTGAGCCTCCTTCATGCATAAATAGAAGACATTTGGAACCACCGGGACAGAACATGTGCTAGGGCCAGATTTGAACCCAATCGAGCATCTCTGGAGATCTCTAAAAATGGCTGTGCACTAACGCTCCTGATGGATCTGATGGAGCTTGAAAGGTTCTGCAGAGAAGAAGGGAAGAAATGTCCCATGAACAGGTGTGCCACACTTGTAGCCTCCTACTCAAAAGGACTTCAGGCTGTGATTTGCTGTCAAAGGTGTTTCAACAAGATATTGTGTCAAATGTTTGGACGTCCCTTCTAATAAAAGCATTGAGCTACACATGCTGCTTGTCTTATCTCTGTAGAGAAGTACTGGCAATAGACACACACACACACACACACACACACACACACACACACACAGGTGTCCCAATACTTTTGTCATATAGTGCAACATACTACTTTATTTTCGTAAAATGAGGGGAAAATCAGTTTCTTTCTTGGGGCTCTAACATACTGTTAGAGTTGTACAAATCTGTTTCCAATAAACCCCTGAACTCTAAGCAGAACTGAGAGAGAGCACTGGGGGTTGGATGCTTGTGAGGTCAGATGACGCAGCAGTGCCGTGTGTAGAGGAGGTCAGTGCTACTCTACTCTGCTGAACTGACAGGGTTAGTTAGAGACTGCTAAGGGAACGGGAGGCAGGGGGACACGGAAGTGTGTGTTTGTGTGGAGCAAGGCTCTGCGTGACCCACTTTCCTCAACCTACAGGCGTGGATGCAGCTACACTGCTCTTTTGTGTACTGAGAAATACCATGTATCATATAGTGATCATTGTAACATCACCTTTTAGTACTTCATTTTATTTTTTTTGTTTTGTTCTTTATGTTGTTTACTATGTTCACTCTGACCAAGAAGTGGATCAGTGGATTTTTTGGAATTGATGTGTTGTATCTACAGATCTTACATTTTATTCTCCACAGATGGGTTCAATTTAATTGCCCTTCTCACAAAATAAATCCCCCAAAATCATAAAGCTTAGGATTTCTAATCAAGATATGGAGATTCCATCCATTTTACAGTGTGTTTGCATACATGACCTAAGCAACACTGCAGGCTCACCTACCACTGTACTGTAATCGACTGCATCCTGATATCTAGTGCTAGTAGAACAAAAGGAGGGATCCTGAAGGGATTAAAGGGTGTAAGCAGTGCAGATTTAGGTTATATCAGGAATTTATAAAAACTGAGCTGTTAAAAACTCTTTTAGAACATATTTTAGTCCACACACAAAACAACCTCTTGCATGAACATACTAGACCTGGAGTGGGTTATAATAACTTGTAGAGGCCTGAAAATAAAAATATAACTAGCGCTTTATATATTTAATAGCACAGTCTTTACATTTATTCATATGTAGAAATCTGACTTCTAGTGCTGTCTGTACGAAGCTGTAGTTTTGTGCCATGTGCTGCTCACTAGATAGTGAGTAAATGGATGTTTGAGATTCACCCAGACGCACGCATGTGTTGATATCAGCATTTTCACAAAGCTTTGTTTTCACGGTTCACCCAACATTTAAAATTGAGTTTTCCAAAATCTGAAGCATTTTGTAAAAAGAGACCAAACATTATGACTTTTTTGTTTGGATTGGAGGCCAAAACACCTGTTTACTTTTCAATAATCCCAGTTATGTGTGGAAAGGGCCTCTGGCTGTTTTCACACCTCGTTTTTAAAGTTAGATTTTGGAGTTGTTGCGGAAGCTGGTTTCACACTAATAATACACAAGAATGTTCATTGTTTCCTTTCATTGTTTAGAAATGGCTACTATCCATGCCTCAATGGGAGATCCATCCACCCAGAAACCTGCTAGAAACCACTTAGAATATCATAGCAACCACCCAGCAACATGGAATTAGCACCAAAACTACGGTCTGTTCGGCTGTAAACTTGTGTAACTTGTACACATGCGCACACACACCGCAGTCTACCGTGGTCTGATCATTTGTTACATCCAAATACACTCCTCTTGGTTTTCCAGGCAGATGTCATCTTGCATTGGAGGAAGGAAAGGTTGCTATGCAATGGATTTAGAGAATAGAGTTTGATCTCGTGTCCACATTAGTGCAAATGCAGAAGCCTGACCAACACCCTGCAAATGCAGGGTCCTGCTATACAAACTATGTGCGTTCTTGGTAGAAGAGGAAATCATGGCATCATAGCCCCGTCAGATTGGTCCTCCATGACAGTTACCTGGAAAAATCATTCCTTGTTCATTATGCAGCTTGTGTTGCATTATGAATGTTGTATTCAGATGCAGCTATGTGCAAAACCCAATCTGTGTTCTTGTCCTTGCACAAAGCACACAGGCCTTTGTACTTTGTACTTCCCAAGTTACAGTCTGTTCCTTCTAGCCAGAGGTTACTCTGATTTGTTTTCAGTCTGGATTGGCCATATCAACGTTTTTGTCCCTCATCCCCTGAGAAAATGATAGAATTTCCTGTAGCATTTCCACCAGACTCAGAACTGCTTTGATTCCTTTAGTCTTATCCAGATCCACATCTCTCTTGACAACCGGCTTTTGATCATTGATAATCCATATATTTACTTTCCTACCCTTTATATCCATATTTAACACTTTCTGATCACAAAATGAAGCATACTTTAGAAGATGATCTAAACCATTTACATGGTCTTAGTGGTAAACCATGGTCTCCAGCTTTTCTGCAGTAGACGAGCTTCAGCTGGAGAACAAAGACTGAAGAAAGCCAGAAGAACCAGATCCTGCCCCCCAATTTGACAATTAGTCTTCCTTTATTGTCCCCGCATGTTTCTTTATGCGATAATATAGAAGGTCATCAAATGTATGTCCTGTAGATCTTTTTAAAAGGTTCTTCACACTCCCACCTGTCTCTTATGTTCTATGGCATCGCTCAAAGAACAACGTAGCATCTTTATTTTTAGAATGATATCTACATTTTTAGTTTTTGATCTGAAGAACATCCAGACACATAGAAAATACAACCCTCCTGAAACTGTAATTCTGCTTTCTGGATGTGGGTGATCAACGAAACTGCATCTAAAATACAGTGAACAGGGATGTGTTGTTCCCTTTGTCCCAGAAACGAAAGTAAGAGGGTGTGAACAGAAGTATTTGCAGTTGCTGTTCTTTCGCATGACTGCTGTGGGACCGCACTAAGTAAGATTTAAATTCCAACAGAAGATTTGGAGAAGCTGGTCGTCACTGAAGTCTGCTCATGTTATGCTACTGATGGCCTCTCCAACATTCTCCCTCCCTTGACTCACGGCTGGGTTGGGAGTTGTGTCTCTGATGCAGAAATCATATTTAGACAGCTGAGCTTGCTGCTGCTCTCCAGTAGGTTGGAACGCTGCTGCAAAAACACTTTCCTGCCATCACATTCCCATGGTAGGAGAATACTCCCCATGCCAGAGAATTCCAGCCACTGTCCTCCCCACCCCCCCCCATCCCTCGCTCTCCTGAATCCAAGCAAGCTTACAAGTGTAGACTATCTGTTCCAGCTCTCTGATAGCAGAATGGCACGCTGAGCTAGCTTTCTACACTGTAGTTCTTCAGTCCCGCAGCGAATTCGCCAAACAGGGCGGATTAATATTATTAGCCAGATTTGCTGCATTTTCTCTGTAATGACTTTAATTACACATTGTTTTGAATGCTTTGCAGTGTGGCTGCATTGAGTCACTGAAACATGACTGGACTGTTTTGGAACAGTTTTCACGTGCAGTTATTTAGCCCAAAAACATTATTTCAGGACTGAGCACTGAACATTTAAAAGTGCTAAGAAGTAGCAGTAGGCAATATCCATTTTTAATCAGCTTAGGACCAGTTTTGAGTGAAAATCATCCCGTTTAATTGGAAATAATGGAGCAGATTTTGAATATAAATCACCGTACCTGGTATTAGGTGGTGTTTGAATATTAGTTTATAAAAATCTGATGCTTCTAAAGCACTTTGTCTACATAACAAAATATTGCTATAATAATTTATAATGATTTAAATGTTGTGATTAGCACATTCTATGTGACTATTGCATGTGCATACATTACAATGACTATGATAAAACAATACACTGGTGCATCTTAAAATAGAATATTGTGATTTTTTTTGGTCATAGTTTAATTAAAAAAAATGAACTTTTATATATTGTATATTATTTACATTTAAAGTGATATATTTGTAATTATAGTCAAATTTGG
Organism: Acestrorhynchus altus; assembly: GCA_034509495.1. Lineage (NCBI taxonomy): Eukaryota > Metazoa > Chordata > Actinopteri > Characiformes > Acestrorhynchidae > Acestrorhynchus > Acestrorhynchus altus. The sequence goes on along the minus strand of CM067503.1, from coordinate 7,790,178 downwards.
CAATTTCATACAATTTTATGAATTTAAAATATGGCATGCATATATAAATGTTTGTGTGAAATTATGATCTTTTTCCACAATATTCTAACTTTCTGAGATGCACTAATATTGTGCAGCCCACCGATTTTTGTGCACCGATCTGTCTCTTGTATTGAAATTGAACTTAGAACAAACGTCAAAAGGAGTTTTAAACTGAGATCCAAACATCTGCGCTGTGTTTTGGCTCATGAATGTGTGGGTGAAAACAGTCATGCTTCATTTGCATGAGCAAAATAAGGAAAGTTGCTTCCAGTCAAACTCTTTGCTGTTGTGTAATGTAGGAGAACGCTGTCATTCTGTCATTCTTTTTTATTGTTATTAAAAAATCTAAATTGACTTTGTATTTATTGGATCATAGAGGATTGCAAGACTGTCCATATACAAATTTGGTATTGAGTGATATGAGGGTTTGGTTTTGGTGTTCACATAATTCAGTCGGTGCCATAAAAGTACTGGAAGTATCGCTGCAGTTTTCCTGTTGCTCTTGTGTATTAAAAGTTGCAATTTTACCAGCGCTACAGATGGAACAATGCAAACATTCATTTGACCCTTTGGCCTGTGACCTTTCATTAGTGTCATTATGAAAAGATGTGGTGGAACTTCACAAGTCTTGGAGAAGATACATGCTAGTCCCCGTTCTCCCACCACTGCTAATGGTGTAGAGGGTGTCCTATCTAATGGGTGAGGATTGGTATTTATAATACAGCAAATTTTACTGGTACCATTTATCAGCATTTGGGCATGTTCTGATATTTAACAGGATGTAACACTTAACCACAGTTGAGGTCAGGGTGTCCCTGTGGAAGAGCACCTCTCTGTACTGCATAGTACTTCAGAACATTCCACTTATTTGCATTACCTCAAAATAGTGGCTGGGATTATTGAGGTTTATGACTGTATATTGTACTGAAGAGCGAAAGAAAGAAGTGTGTGTGTGTGTGTGTGTGTGTGTGTGTGTGTGTGTGTGTGTGTGTAGATTAGTGATCTATGTGAGATGCAGCTCTATGTCAGCAGCTCCATAAGCCCCTTCACTGGGGCTTCTCTGCTTCTCCGGAACACAAACCAAACCCATCCAGCTTATTCACACAATGCATTGTGTATGTGTAGCCAGAATAGACCAGGACTATTCTCTGTGTGAGAACCAGAACTAATTTCAGTTTCATCATGCATCACCTAGAGTAACATTAGCTGACATTAGAGTTTCTCACATCTTAATGTCAGCTAGAGTAGTCAGGATCTGTCCAAGGACAGCTAGAGTAATTATTGTCTATACTGTTTATTTATATTAATAAAATATTAATGAATTATATATTTTATCTATATAAAATCCTCTATATTGACACAAAAATGTGTCCTTGGCATATTCATGGTAAGACCATCAAGTTTCAGTGTAGAAGTTTGGCCTGTATGCTCTCTGAACCTGATGAAGAGTAATCAGATGTTATGCCTTATTATTGTTTATATCTTTGTAAAATGACTTCTTCTCTGTTTTGCCAGTGAGCTGTTCATTTGTTTGAGGTCTGTTATCAGCCAGGTTTTTTCAGCCATGTTTGCATATTTGAACATATCCTGTTTTCTTCTGCCTCATGAAGCAGTTGCTCTTAAGGACTGTGACACTTCAGAATGAAGCTCTGAGGATCAGGTATTGACCTTAGTCGGCTTGTCTATAAGGGCCTGGTATTCGAGGTTTGAATTTGGAGATTAGAACTTTGCTCCTAAACACGAGCTCTCTCAAGACCTGACCTGATGAGCCCTATTGTTGCTAAATCTGAAGCCTGGGCTGGGGTTGGAGAACAGATGTTTTTGAATTCAGCTGACAAGCAGTTTGGGTCGGTGCTGCCAACATAAAGAATGGCTTCACCCTCAGTACATTAATAATTATTCAAGACTGAATTTTTGGCTGTTTAAGTTTATTAAGTGTGACAATTATTATATGTGGGCTGGGTATCAGTAACCACTTCCTGTATTGCTTTGATTCTGATACACAAGATGATTTCTGATTCAGTCCTTTTAGGCATATTTACATTTCAATAAACTGGTTAGCATATATATATATATATATATATATATATATATATATATATATATATATATATATATATATCTGTCTCTTATACACATCTTAGGAAGACAAGCATTTGTCACGCCGCTTTAGAGGCTCATGCTAACATTTGTCAAGCGACCGTGCGGGGAGTGAAAGCAATGCCTCACTCCTTCACTGTTTGGCTGTGTGGACCGTCCATTACTGACTGACCAACCAACCAGCCAATCTCCAACCTCCCCCCCACTTCCCCATCGCAACTCACCCCCCACCACTTCTCTATCACTCGACCTCCCACCCTGTGTGAAGCCCTTCCTCCAGCCTGTCCTTAAATAGCCACTCCAGAAGAAATTGGTGATAATGATCTTTAGACAATAAAGCAAAGCTCAGTTCTGAGTGGAACATCTTTCGTAATTCATGGAAAAATTGAANTGCCTCGTAATCACCCATTAAGAGCAGATTACCATGATCTTAATTGTATGTCTTAATTTGTTGGATGGGATGAGCAACTTGTGCAGCATCTTACATTGAAACATGACTCTTGTAACTTTTGCTTCTTTCACAGCAATATAACAACTTTTTTTCATCCTTTATACATTTGAAAAAAAGACTGTTCAATGTTTCTGAGGGTGTGTTTTTATATTATGACAAAAAGCATTTTTAAGGATTTTGGATTTTTCCTGTCGGTGGGAGCATTGATGTCAGAGTTCAAGATCAATCTGTGTGTGTTTGAGTTTTTGTTTTGTTTTGTTTTTTTGATTGTGTTGACACATCTATTTTAAGCCCAAATATAATTATACATAATTTAATTTAGAATTATACAGAATATACAATACTAAGTTATATTTGCTGATATTATTATTGATTATTTTTAACCCTCTGAAATCTTGTAGTGGTGTAAAATCCAAGACAATCACCTTCTAATATTCAGTTACTCATTATACCCTAATGATTTAAATATTGACCTTTTTGATTAATAAACCCGTTGTTGGAGAGTTTATATCATCATATAAAATCTTCTGGTCTCTCTTACAGTAAAAATTAAAGCCTGAGGTCCAAACTCGTTCATACACTTCCTTCAGGTCATTTCTTGATGTGCTACTAATTTAAAAAATATATCCTGAAAAGGTTCTTTCTTTTTCATATTTCCATTCATACAGGTCGTTTATATTCATTACATATAAAGAGTTTCATATTTAAGTCTTTATGTGCTTTCCGGTTGATCTGTATCACTCATGCAAATCAGAAATCCTGAATCTCATTATTAGATACAAAGATCTTATGGACTAACTTTTTCTCCCCAATATATCAGGGAAGTATAAACGACACTCTAAAATTGTCAGTTGTTTCACCTGTAAATCACTCAATGCTGTTTTAATCTCTGTACCTTCGTTACATTTTCAAGAATGAAATTCTCTTTATTTTCTTGTACAGTAAAATGAGTGTGAGTGTTCATCATTCATCTCCCAGCCTTACCACCATCTGCATGAAAAGTCTGTTTGAAGGGGCGGTAGCTCCTGCTGTTGGCTTGTTGTCTTTACTCTTCAGCTCGAGTCAAGTCGCTGGCATTAAACAGCCTTTATTCTTCCTTTTTTGCCAAGTGTCAGGACCCCGCTGGGTTCGGAAATGCACCATGTTTATGCGAGCAATGAGCCTGACAGACATGTCTGGTAAGTGGCCTCCCCTCCTCACCTGCACTCCGTAACCGCAGACTGGGGCTTGAGCTTCCATGGTCATCAGTAACTGAACTGAATGCAGGATTGGGTTAGAGGTGTGAATCTTTGACCTCACTATGATGCAGTTTGATTATGACTCTCTACGACATGATTCAGTGCAGTGACCTCTCAAATTTAATTTCTCTGATTTGATTAGATTATTTAGATTGGATTTGAAGGCTGCTCACATTGGGAATCCATCAGACATGCGTAAGCATGCATAATGACTATTTAAAAAGCAGTAGGTCAGTGTTTATGAACAACTTCTCTCAATATTTGCTAAATAATAGATGTTTATAAGTTTGTATTGACCTTAATAAACGTATCATTATAAAGCTTCATTGGCTTGTAATTGGAACTTATAAGGCATCCAATGTTCTCTGCCCATTCTAAGAAAATGTATGAAAATGATTACTGTAGTTTGAGGACATGTGCTTTATTAGACCCTTTACTGTTATGAATGCTAAAATCATCTGCCACTGTGGTATAAAGCCTATATAAAGTTTATATAGTACACATATACTATATATGAAGCTTAACTCCCCTGGAGTGCTGTACATCAGCTGGCCACCTACATTTAGCTTCATAGTACGTAGATAAGATTTATTTATAATGTATAATTTGTATTTATTGTAATTAGTAAACTAATTATGCATGTAAATATGATCAAATATTTCTTGAGGATTATAAAAAGATGTTTTAATATTGACTGATGGATAAGCTGATGGATAATCATAGTGTTTTTTTCTTTACTAAATTATTATCTTTCTACTCTTTTCTGTACTGTACGGATGCTGCTGCTGGAACCTTATTTTCCCTGAGGGAACCCTGCCAAGGGATAATTAAAGTTCTATCTGATCTAATCTAATCTAATCTAATCTGATGGACATTCTGGAGACTATAGTTATGCAGTTACAATGAGATAAATGGAGGCTTAGGCCAGAAACATACAGCATGGACACACATGTGAGCACGTGGCCAGTGCCCTGCAAATGTATCCTACTGTACCGATGAATGTGTTTTTATGTTACTGTGGTGGTTAAAACACTCGGTACTCAAAGGGGTGATGCAACTGGTCCACCATGGCAGCTGAATGGAAAAAGGGACACCAGCGATAAAAGGCGTTCGGCTGCCGCTGTTGAGCTCCCTGTGGCAACATTCAGAATGCAGCTCACATTTGCATTGCATTATTAAATGCATTATGATTTCTTCTTGCGACTGAGTTACAAGCTGGTTAAAATCAATTTAAATCTTACGGTCATTACGATGGTCATTACGATGGCTCATCAAGTCTATTGGGAAGATTTTGAATTGTAAAAAAAAATATAGAAAACTCACAGCCACCATGCAACAAAGGTTCTAAGTTATGCAGTTTTGGATCCAGAAAGAGTAACAAAAGAAGGGATTACAGTACAGTACTTTGCATACACTGTATTTAGCCCACTTTAATGAACATGATTTAAACTGCTAATAATCTAACTTTTAAAAGCACTGCAGTTGAATCGTTGCTTTCAGATTGATACATCAACACCTACAAGTGAAAACATCCATTAAATTCGTAATGTTTCATCATACCTTTAATGAAAATGAATTTACACACAGTGGAATGTTTGTAATGAACGTTGATCTGCACGTCTTTTGCATAACGACTGCTTACAAACAGCTGATTGAATAACTAAAGTTGAACTGAAGCTTCTGTGTCGAAACCACATGAACGTTAATATCAACATTTAAAGCAATTTTTTTCACAAACCCGTTTGGGATGTATTGGCTTTATATACTGAACAGTACCGTTCTTAAACCTCCAGTTATTGAAGCTGAGCTCAACCTCAGTGTCCTAAATCCACAGTTGTACCCAGTCACACATATATTCAGGTTCACTTGCTGAATGACCAATCTTGACCCCAGTTCTGACCGTGCCTGTCGGTGTGCCTGTCGGTGTGCATGTCATCTGTGTGTGTGTGTGTGTGTGTGTGTGTGTGTGTGTGTGTGTGTGTGTGTGTGTGTGTGAGTGATGTGGGCCTGGGCAATAAAAGCTATCAAAACTTTCTGAAAGCTGTCACTTTTTCAGTGTTGATGTCATTCTAAGGCAGATGTTCTAAAGGTGTAGTCCACTGGCGGAGTTTGCCCTTTTAATTAATCGTGTGAAAAATTAGAACACCCCATGAACACCTTTTGACATTTTTAATGTGTTTAACATAGACATTTGGTTTTGATTGTATTGCAAGGGTTTCCTCCTTGCAAACCTCCCATGAAAATCAAACATGTTTGGTCTCTTTCTGATGGTAGATGCTGCACTTTGAGATCAACTCTAATGAGAGCCTCCTGTCGGTCCCATGATTAAGGATTGTTCGAGACTTTCTATACGCATTGCGCAGTCTGCTCTTGGGTCGAGCTTGCTAGGACGGTCTGACTTGGCCATGTTGGCAGTTGTTTTAAATGTTCTCCTCTTGTAAATGATTTCAATTATTTAAATCCCTTCTCAGACTCTTCTGGGGCCTTCAGAAAGAAGGTTGCAGACAATCAAGCGTGAACCAAACTAATGACTGGGGGAGGCTGTCTTATTTAAATCTCAAAGTCCTCTCTAACAGTGATCTAATCATTTGCAGCTGATGTGCTGCACCTGATTCTAATTCTAGACATTTTAATTACTAATAAATGTCTTCACGTTTACCTCCCAAGAAAACTGCCTTTCGAACAGTTGTTTAACAAATGATGTTTAAAAGCCACGTCTTGAGTTTTGTGTTTAGCTGCATTACCTCCATCTCTTAATACAGTAAGTCAAGTTTAAATGTTGAACAATATTAGATTATGTTCGTGTTCATGGGGCGTCCTAACCTTTTCCATTTAGCTTTAGTGAGTTTGAGTGATGTGTTTTGGAAAAAGAGGAAATTGAAGCAAAAAAGGCCACAGGCACCATATTGGTAAATGTAATGGCACACATTTTTTCACTGTATGACATAAATTTTGACCTGGCAGTTATTGCTTTGTCAAAACGTCGTGATGAATGCACCAACAAAAATACTGGAATTGACCTGGAATTAAATCCTGTTACATTGATTTCCACTGAAAGTTGCATTTTTCCCCGTGGACATACACGTACATGTAGGTTTTCAGGGTTGAGAGTATTGTGGTGAATAAACGCACTGATATGGGAATTGGGAACTAAGGTATGAGTGAAGATTGAGGAATGTAATGCAGGAATGTAATACCGCATACTGTGTATTCTGTGTGACACTGTACACACCGAGCCATGACCCTCATACTGAGGTCCATGTTGTACAGTTCAGGATGGATACACATGCCATTACATCCCTGCTGTCCAATTCTGATCAACTGTGTTCAAGCTCTTAATCAGAATTGCACCCATATCATCAGAAGGGTTTGTGCATTCCTCTTAATCTAGATTAAAAATTAGCATCAGGTGATAAATCTTGTAATTTCCTGCCAATATTTTCATTTATTGAATTTCAAAAGAGCAGAATGTTTATGCTGCGTGATGCTTGCAAAAAAAATTGCATTCTATTCATTGTATTGCCTCTGAATCCCAAAACAAACACTCACTGTAATGCTAATGCAGTCAGATAAGGGTCTAGTTTTCAGTACCTTGTTTATAATTATCTATACATCTGCATATGTGTACATTCAACCTCAAACCTATGGTTCCTGTATCAGTGCGTTTCCAGTGATAAGTAGACCAAATAATGACTGTTTAATCACACTGTGATGTTTAGCCATATTGCCCATCCCTGGTGTTATATATGTGTATATGTCTGTATGTATGTAAGTGCATGTTTGTCACTTATGTGCATTTCTGTGTGTTCAGTGTTGCTTTGTGTGTGTGTGTTGCTGTTTGTGCTCCAGCAGTGTGTTGTTTGATCCCTTTGGAATGTACAGTTGTTCTTTGCTAATACTAAGAGCACTGCATTCGATCCCATTCAGAGGATTTGTCTTTGTATATTTTTAGCATGAAAGTGTTCCCTTGTTTCTCGAAGCAGGAGGTGTCTGTGCACTCTTTGAACAGCAGTGGTCAGTTGAACAGCTTGACCAGAGCACGAACATGTGAGGTATGCAGATAGGCTTTGTCTGTACTAGCTCAGGGAAAACCACTACAGGGATTTGTTTTATGAGTTAAAGAAATGGTATGGCTTGGTAGACTCCTTTCTGTCCTCCTGGGACTCCTTGGTTGCAGCTGCATTGATGTATATGGCTCTGGATTTTTGGATAAAGCATTTGTTTAATATTGTGTGGATTTGTGAGCATCTTCTGATGTTTATTATTCGAGTGGACACTATTTCCAAACTCTAACATCATAATTCTTGATATGTCCACTATATACAATACTCGTCTGATTACATCAGCTATCAGCGCTGATTGCCAGGTAAAGCTTTGGCAGGTAAAGTATCTCACATTTCTCCAATAAGTGTTGAGGTTTGTGTGGGCATTGAGCTAGTGTCTCCGTTTTCCATTTCCATCATCTGACTGAAACCGCTTACATATGTTGTTTGGGCAAATCTATGGAGACTGGGCCCGTCTTTATCATATTATCAATTTCAAAAGTAGTTACTTATTCTCAATTAAGTCGTTATTAACGATTAATTCATTGCTAGGATTAAGTCATTATTCGTTCATTACTCGTTCTATATTACACATATGTGTTTTTACTACGGCGAGGGACTTAAGCTTTTCACTTTTCACAGTAACACTTGACTAAAAGGGTAATTGCATTATCATACTATTATCATTATATCTATGGCATAAAATTATTTTGAGACAATAAGATGTTTATCGCAGCTAATTTTTTTAAATCATTAAAAAATAGTTACTGTGACGGGCCTAATAATGACACCTACCTTTACAGGCCTCTCATGATATTTACTGCTTTGGTTTCAAGACTAGCTCTAAGTGTTGGCCATGGTCTTTTACTGTTGAAACAATGAATTATTGCTATTATAGAAATGACAGAAATTTTATTGTCCATGCAAAAACTCTCTAATTTTTAAAAATATTTCTACAAATCTAATGTATGTTATTGTATGAATGTGTTCGTAGCATTTAGATTTAATTTATATTTACAGGTTGTTGACGTATTGTGAATGATGGTGTAGGTCTCCTGATACATGTTCACACAGTACTGATAATGCTCACCATGTGCACAAAAGCATGTCATTTATCATTAAGATACAACAACACATCCGGTTATAAATATGTAGAACCTTTGAGTTGAGGTGCAGCAGAAAATCTTCACTGTCACACAATCGACTCCACCTCCTCATTCTGCTCAGAACAGCTGGGGAGCCGATTCGTGGCTTTGACCCTCAAGTCTAGATCACGCTTCACAACATGAAATATTCAGCAGGTGCCCCGGCATTCACCACAAAGAACAGGAAAAGGAAAGGAGTTTGTACAAAATGAGACGGAGGTCTGTGTGCAAAGGTGCTGGCAGGGTGGGTGCACACAGGCTACAGGCTGGACTAATGTGAACTATTGGGGCCTCAGAGCTGATGGTGTGATCTGTACTGGAGTAACAATGGCGGGGACGGGGGACCACATCAGCAGGTGGACAGCACCGCGGACAGTGCTCGTATGATCTCTTCGATCACAAACGACAAAGATGTTCAGGAAGATGGGGATGCGCAAGGTACAAGAGTGTTGGGGTAGTTTGTGTAGCGGGTTCTCGAGTCAGCGCTCAATAGGAGAGCAGTAATGTGATATTTTCAGACAGTGTAATGGCAATATATAGTTTCACCAGTAACGTTGTTTAAGCCAATATTGTGACACGAGGGATGGGACATATGATCATAATGATGGATTATCTCATGATGTATGTTTCTGTACAAGAACACTGAACAAGTGCATGCATTAGTACAAAAAAAAAAACGGCTTAAAGGAATGTTTAGCAAAAAAATTAATGAACCTGATTTATTATTGATTGCAGACACAGTCAGCCATGGCATATTTGCTATCTGGCTAATGTTTCAAACACTGGACTTGGTCTGTCAGTTGTTGAGAAATTAATCTAATTTTTGTAAATACATGCTCAAAAATGTCTTTTTACCTGCTCAGAACATTCACACAAACCTATGTGGTTTAGGACATGATTTAAATTGATGTTAGTCCATAACAATGATCATAAATATAAAAAATAAACATACTGTAAATAATTCTCTCTGCATGGCTGAGCAAAATGTTTAATAACTCAATGGCATCGTTCTGCCATTTGGATTTAGCTTGGCAAAGCTGGATGGCAGTGTAGTTCCAGTTTAACTTATGTTTAAATAAAGGTTTACTAACATCTGCATTTTTATTTAACATCTGCATAGCATCTCCTATGCACTTCAGATGCGCTTGGCTGATTAACTGCATCACCTTTTTAAATAAAGGCCTTTTTACACGGAGTCCTTTTGTAAAGGTGTTTCAGTTGGTTCACTGATTGATTGCTTAGAAGAACCAATGATGATTAAATGATGGCTCCGTCTATTAGATTCGTGTATTTGCCCATTTTTCTTGCTTTTAACACATCAACTTTAAGAACTGACTGTTCACTTTTTACCTAATCTGTCCCAACCGCTTTATATGTTGTGCATGTAAATCATTAATACACAATTATCCAGGAATATTTGATCATATCAAATCAATACATATCAATACTGGGACATTTTAGCCAATGTCGGAGTAAAAATATGTCCTCAAAGTATAGTTGGCTCATGCCCAGTGTCTAATACTGAGTTAATCAATACACCGGACACAACAATATTCAAGGTATAACCTAATAAAGGGCAGAAAGCCTGAGTTGTGTATTGTGAGGTTGCTTCATAAGCCAGCTCTGAAGCAGCTGGTAGGTGAAGGCACAATTGGCTGACTCTTTGTCCAACAATGCCCAGTGAAGAAACTCGAGCTAGTCACGGAGAATGGGTGTGGGGTTACCGGGCAAGCTCGAGGACGGACTGGCAGCATCTCTGCAGTGTCTTTACTTTGCTCTTTTTGATCGCTTAGTAGCGCTTAGTGAGGCTTAGTAGGGCTTTTATTATTATTATTATTATTATTATTATTATTATTATTATTATTATTATTATTATTAATATTGCCATAAAAACTCCTGCCTTAAAAGAATTGCTTAGTAAAGTCCATTAGCTGTCCATCACTGGAACTACCTGATGGCAATTGTGATTGTGGTGAAAATGAAACTAAATACCTGGGAGTGGACGCATACGCATCATATTAGGATTGTGAACTGCCCATCAAATGTCTGATATAGGTCACATGATATAGTATGAACAGTCCAAATCCGATAGACTTGGTCTATTTAGATAAATGTAACAGAAGTACAAACAAACTTCTGACGACTTCTCAGCACTGCAGCAGCACTGACGTGATAATGGTGGGTAAGTGTGTGTTGCATTCTGCCTGTGTCTCTTAACGTTGCATCTACAAGGTGGATGGAAGGACAGGACAGTGAGTGGACACAGTGTTTAAACACTCCAGCAGCCTGCTTGTGTGATCCACTCATACCAGCACGACTCACTCTAACGCACCACTGCAGTGCTGAGATTGACCCACCACCCACATAATAACCTTCTCTGTGGTGGTTCTGTGGGGTGGACAGCATAACAAAGTATAATGTTCTGTAATGTGTACTAAATGTCTTTCAGCCATTGTGCACATGCAGGAATTACTGATGACAAAGACAAGTAGAAATGAAATAGTGTATAGAAATTGTATTATTTGCACCTACACGTCCACCTAAACCGAACCTAAACTAAGCAGCCATGTTAAAGGTTTGTTCTTCCTTTTGAAGGCAGGTTTGTATTCGTTGAACCATTGTATTGTTTGTTTTCCTGGATGATGTCATGGCTGACAGTAAATAGAAGCTCGTAGGCACCAATTAGTATGGCTTCATTTATGTAATGCTGACGTGGCACTTTTCTTTAATTCATTGTTATTGAGTATTTTTGATCGAACTGTTCCTTTAACTCAGGTAATCCCCGATGACTGTCTCCATGGCAGTAGGCAAGTGCTTGCTTCATCCAGGCATGAGACATTGTTTGCAGTAAATTGTCACCTCTGATCCCTGGGCTGTGTGTTTTGGTAAGGGTTGCTGGGCACCAGCTTGCTTTCTTATATTTGTTGCAGAGCCTGTTGGTCCACGCTCGCTTTGTTTTTCCAGTTAGGAAGATTTAAAGTCCCCTCTTTTAAAACCACAAATGTGGGATGTTCAAGGCCCATTGGTGGGCACTTGATAAGGGCATCAGTGCTTGGTAAAATGAGTCTCATGGCTCTTGACTTCAATAAAATTCTGGGTACAAGAGAGCTGAACTGGAAACTCATTCCCAGTCCTGTAAATAGTAATGGTGTCAAAGCACATGTTGGCTGGAGTCGATTTAGGCTTCCTTCTCTTTTGTGTTGGGCTTGTATTTGAAGGGCCCGTATTCTATGTACTTCACATCCCCTAATAATGTTTGTGTTCCTTGTGTACCAAATATAGTCACAATTCATTACAAATAATCTCTATGTATCCATTAGATACAAACTTTTTGAAGTATGCCTTTGAGACTAAAGGTCTGGGCTTTTCAGGTAGCTGTGAAAACGTCATAGAACAACAACAACAAGGAAACAAACAAAACAAAAACCATTGTTGAGAAATCTTTGAATGCACAGAGCTTGACAATTCTAGACTGATTATAAGCTTATATGTAAATATTCAATTTTGTGGTCTCACAAAAATCAATGAATCAAAGTTTATTTGTAAACTTTTCACAACAATGGAGTTGTCACAAAGCAGCTTTGCAGAAACCCCGGTCCAAGCCTCAATTGAGCAAGCCAGCGCGCGGCGGCAGCAAAGAAAAACTCCCTCACGCTAGGATGAAGAAACCTTGAGAGGAACCAAGGCTCAAAAGGGGAACCCATGCTCCTCTGGTCGACTCCGGATAGCTCAGACGTGAAGCATAAAAAGAACAATAGGGAAGTAATGTATCAACGTATCAAAGCTATATATATATATATATATATATATATATATATATATATATATATAATACAGTGTTCTTTTTTTTTTTAAAACAAAAACAACATTTAAGTGGTTTATTTTGCTTTTGATCTGGCCCTTTTAGAGTTTTAGGTTTAGATTGTATGTATGTTTTCAGTTGGTTCACATTTTCCCCAGAACTCTAATGCATCTCCCCCTGATCACCTGAAATCACCCCAAATAATCCTTGTGGAGTGTGTGTGGCTGTGGGGCTGTGCTCAAGTAACCCTGAATCACCATAAGACCTCACTGTTTTCCAGCCCATCAGAGCACAGTTGGCAGTGTAAGTGTAGTATGTCTGGGCTGTTTTATACATTCTGGAGTTGTGCCATACTGAAACCGATTCGCATTCTTGTCTCTTTTGTGAATGTTTTTGTTATCTTGTCTGCTGGCTGCTCCACAGTCTGAATCGGCAGTGTGTCACTGGAAGGTTTCAAGGATACATTGGTTCAAAATCTAGGCTTCTGATTGTGAATGGCTCTGTAGAGTATTATCTGTATGATTTGTGACACGTCAGTGCTTCTTTAATGGGTCTAGATCCGGCTCTAGTCAGTTGTAATGTCATGACTGTAACATGACTGTATACTATAAGGTTAAAATAAATTGTGTGTGTGTGTATGTATGTATATATATATATATATATGAGTATAGTATATATATATATATATATATATATATATAATATAATATATATATATATATATATATATATATATATATATAATATATATATATATATATATATATATATATATATATATATAATATAATATACATACACACATATATGTCCATACATATTATATATGTATATAATATGTATGGACCTCCATTTCTGCAGCACTCTACCAATCAGGCCTGTATGGTTGAGTGGCAAAATGGAAGCCTCTCCTCAATAAAAGGCACATGACAGAATTTGCCAAAATACTCATAAAGGACTCTAAGACCATAAAAACACGATTGAACTTTTTGGACTGAATGTCAAGCGTCATGTCTGGAGGAAACAAGGCACTGCTCATCACTTAGCCAATACCATTCCTACAGTGGTAGTGGCAATGGTGGTGGCAGCAAATGCCACTGGGAGATTAGTCAGGATAGACGGGAAAGTTGATTGCGGCAATGTACAGAGACATCCTGTATGATAAACCTTCATCCCAGTCTCATCCCAGGTCCAGAGCGCTCTGGAGCAGGTTATCTTGAGTGGCCAAGATTTGAATTGAACATTTGTGGCCATATCTAAAAATGACCAATCGGATGGAGCTTGATAGGTTCTGCAAAGAAGAATTGGGGAAACTTTCCAAATACAGGTGTGCCAAACTTATAGCCTCCTACTCTAAAGGAGTTGAGGCTGTAATTGCTGCCGAAGGTGCTTCAACAAAGTATTGAATAAAGGCTGTGAAAACTTATGTGCATTATATTTGTTTTTCAATCAAACTTGTCCCTTTGTCATTAAGGGACATTGTGTAGATTTGTGAGGCGAAAACATGAATTTATTTTGGAATAAAGCTGTAACGTAAAATGTGCAAACATTGATCTGGACAGGGAATGTTTCAAAGCATGTTTTTGAGTGAACAGCAGAGCACTTTGGATAAGGGTGTCTGCGAAATGGCATAAATATAAATAAATGTAAAGCAACTATTGTAATTGTATTATCTGTACATACACTTCCACCTAAACTAAGCAGGGACGCTAAAAGGTTTGTTTTGTTGAATGTTAATAGAACCTTGTAACAATCAGTGTGGCATCATTTGCATGATGCTGACATGTGGCCGTTTTCTTGAATCCATTATTATTGTGAGCTGTTCCTTTAACTCAGGTAATCCATGATCACTGTCTCCATGGCAATTGCTTGCTTCGTTCAGACATTGTTTGCAGTTGTCTGTTGCAATTCACTTTACACTTTGAGTGGAAGGGGAAAACCCAAACAAACAAACAAGCTGTCACTGCAGTGCTGAGTGACCCACCACCCACATAATAGCTGCTCTGTGGTGGTCCTGACCATTGAACATCAGGGGGAAAAGAAACTAACAAAGTATGCAGAGAAACAGTTGGACATGTCTGTAATCATAGAACTACAAAGTGCTTCTGTGTGGTCAGTGGACCTGATGAAATGGACACTGAGTGTAGAAACGAGGTCATAATATTATGTAACAGACACACCAATCAACCATAACCACGATAATGGTAGATTGGAGCGTAAATTTTCCATAGTTTCTGTAAACTTTACAATGTAAAAAGTGAAACATGGCAAAAATAGAAACATATTTCTGTGCTGATAACTTGTTTATACAGTGACTAAAGTAACTAAATTTAGACTTTCCTCTTTCTTCTTAGAGGTGTCTGATTCCCTTCCCTACAGCTGAAAGGTTCTGACATTTTCCAGGATGGAGCAATTCACACCACACTCAATGAAGGATTTTCTTCACATCTTATCCATTTATTTATGGAGAAATCTTGAGAAACAGGTGGAATTTCCCCTGGAGCAATCCAGTGCAGTTTGAGTCGTCTGTGTTAATAACGTGCTGGCTGCCTAAATTATTAACACACCATGACATCTTAACTGCCTTAGTCAAATGGATTGCCCTGATGTCTCAATCACAAATTCCTTTTCAGGTAAGATCAGGTTGTGAATATGATGGAATACTCATTGCTTCAGGAAGCGAGATTGGAGAAGGTGAGCTTTTTCCCAGGCCAAGACTATGAGGCTTGCAATGTGTTGTGTATGTATTGGAACTTTGAAAGTTCGGCAGATTAGAGTTGAGTCGAGATTGTTTTCCTTCAACTTTGCTTTACTTCCATCCATGTGGGCCAAGCGGCATGCAATGGAACCGCTCGGGAATTCGAGTCCAGGGCTTTACCGTGGCTAGGAAGTCAGTGAGCCAGTTTTGTTGGGTTACATGCATTGACAGTCATGATCTTCTTTGAGATGCTGAAGTTTGCTGATTTCTGCTTTACCCTCAAGGCGCTCAGAATGGAAAATGTTGATGTGGACCTTTATGATTTGTGTACACAAAACAGAAGGAGTGCAAGGTGTCTCGCTTGCTTTGCTAACTGTCAGAATTCCCATAACAGATGTACATATGTGTGTATATGCTTACTGTTGACCATCTCCAAAGGTTTCTCCTTGCCCAGTGCGATCCAGTTGGCCTTGCCGGTAAGTGTAACCGGTGTTACTTCCCTTTCCCGTCTGTCTTTCTTTTGGCTATCAGCTTGTCCTGATCTGGTCTTCCTCAATTTTCCATATGTTGATCCTAAAGGTGTGACTTTCTGCTGGAAATGTCCCGTGATTGGACAATGTTGTAAGCAAATCAAGTAGGGCTGTAAGGACCTGCTGGTACCCTGAGGGAAACCAAGAAGAACTTGCTCAATATGCCCAAAGGCATGTTGGAGATCGTTTACTCTGAAACTGTTCGTCATGTGGGCGAAACTTTGGATTGCAGACTAGCAACCAGTATGACTGTCAGTTTTAACCAGTGTCAACAGAGGGAGTCATAATCAGTGCTGAATGTGCTTCCTTTGTCAGAAATAGATGAGTAGCTGTGTGGGCTATGCAAGCAAGCCATGTTCTAACACCGTGTCTCGTCAAGCTGAAACCACTGCGCCTGTGCTGATTTCAGCAGTGCTGTTTGAATCAGCAGTTCAAGTAATATCTCACATTACCTGAGAGTAGAGGTGGCACAGTACGGCTTTTTTCTTGTTTGATGGTAGTACTGATCAAAGCTGTGTAGTTGCAAGAACCTGGCGTTATGGACCTGGGCTATATATAGATATTTGTATATCTAGATCAGGATATAAACAAAGCAAGGTACGGGCTGAGATGATGTAGTTTAGATTGAGTTCTCTGCCCCGCCCCTAGTCATGCTTTCACATACACGCACCATGGAGGGGGGGTGTAAGTCAGAGATCTGGCAAGAAGACAGCTAGTAGGTATAAAGAAGAAATGAACTTAAATATAGTGAAACAAATATCTGGATATGATTTTTTTTTTCCATATCTCCCAGCCCTGGTCTTTACTGACGGACCCATGAACAATCTGTAGTTGTTTTTTTTTTTTTGTTTGTTTGTTTGTTTTTTTAAATAAGGTTTAAGCTCATGACTGCCTTATATTGACCCTGCTATCTTGCTGACCTTTTGAATCCAGCTCTGCAAACTCTCGCTGTGTTCTAAAGTGCTCTGATTGTTAACCAAAGCTTAAATATGACCAGACTTGAGTCCCAGCTGATGTCTGTCTTTCTCTGCTCAACGCAAATGTCCCGATGGCTGCTTGGCCATGTGCTCGCACCTTTCTCTCTGTGAATAGAGACCATCCAAATCTGTGCTGGAGTGTCCCACTTGAAGAGAGGTCGTAAAATAGCCTCCCACGAGAGCAATTCCAGTTGGATTGCTCCTGACTGAAATGGGAGTTGTAGTCCATTTCCTCTCGTTTTAATAGAAGCTGAATGACATTCTATTGTAATCAGCTGCATTTCCTTCAGCAGGTAGTTAACGGGAGTGGGGGGTTGGGTGGGGGGGCGTTAGTATATCCCTGTGGCAGATTGCATCTGTAAGCTAGCATGAGCTGTGAAACTAAGCCCAAAGGGCTAACCCATCTGTCTGATCTTTCTCACCATTCCTCATCCTCTTCCTCTTCTCAGGCTCGGAGCACAGATAATCTGGACAGTTCTGGGGAGCCCGCCACCCGCTCAGTTGGCACCACTGCCAACTTGAAGGGGAAGATGAGCAAGAGGTGAGAGACCGTCTGTCCTCAGTTCTCTGTTTTTGTGTCACTTTCTGCTCAGCTCAGATGAACAGGAGGAATCGAATGGAGTGAGTAGAAGTGGTTGAAGCTGTGATATGTGAAGACTTTCTCAAAATGCGCAGCCGAGATGGGCAGTTCAGGCCAAAATCCGCTCTATATTTCAGCGCTATTAGATCTATATTTTATTACCCATTTTAAGCCAAGGTTATCTTTGAGAATGAGTTTTTTTAATAAATGATAAATACAACTAGCCTCTGGCATCTGTGAAATTCCCTTTAGGGCCTCTTATGCCAGTACAGTATCCTTCAGTTCACATCATCTTGCAGTTACTGGCATAAGCTCTTCATAAATAAAGTACTGCTGCTAGAAGTCATTCAGTGCTCATGTGTCTTTATCTGATGGCCCTTTTTATTGAGGACTACCTTCAAACTTGTGTGTGATCTGAATCCTCATGAGTTACAGTGAAGTCTAAAATAGGAAGCAGTTCAGTTTCACTTCCTTTTGCAAATGTGAGATGCAAATGTGTCCCTCACGTGGTGTCACAGCACTCTTCTAGGCTACCACATTATCTCAACACTGAAAGGCCCCGCAAGGCCACAAAGTGCACTCCGTGCCTCGCCATGCAAATCAAAAACCCATGTTGATTTCATTGTTGATGTTTCTCCTTAATATAGTGTGTCCTGTTTTTTCCTGTATATGTTTAAAGGTTTATGGAAAAGTCAACACTAGTCCTACAGTTTTACATGTGTATGTCATGGTATGTAAATAGCCTCCTTGTAAAGGAAGCTCCAGCACAACACGTGTTTACACAGCTGTAATCTGAAGAGTAAACTGTAGTAGCACGGGGGTTCATTTCTTTTTTGTTCTGTTAGGAAATACAGATGTTTAGTAGAAATCGATGTGGGTATGTTTTCTTTATACCCTTTAACACTGTAACTATAGTAATTGTAGTCACTTTGTTCATTGTTCTCATGACTGATAAAATTCTCAATCCCTCCAATCTTTACCTAACGACAGTTGTTACGGTCCAGGGCAATTGCACCCTCTTTGACCCACATCAATAATTTAGTAATTCATAGTGATTTGATGTAAAATGCTCCATTCTAGAGATATGCAATATGAAGCAGATGTCTCTTCATTTCTCTGAACATTATCATAAAGTTAAAGGTGCTGCAGGGTGCATTTGTTTGGTATTGTAAGCTGTCCTTTAATGTAGAAGTATGTATATGATTGGGGTGGAAACAATCCTGTTTACCACTCTGTTATTTTGTCTCCTTGCATAGCTTCATTTGTAACACCGTAACAAAAATTACATGAATTAAAAAAAAAAGAGATTACTAGATTATTGCCCTATCAAGGTTCTCTCCATGCGGTGTGGAGTTAATTTACTGACGCATTAGCTTTTAGCCTACCACACACTCATTTTCACGGGTTTGGTTCTCTTTCGTAACACTGCACTGTTTACTTTCTGATGTGGGATTAGCTCTAGTCAGCAGTTGTCCAGTGGACAATGGAGAAAAGACATTGCAAAAGCTGATGGACTGGTGTTTTCTTTTAGCTGTTGCCGGTGTCTGATAGTAGGACTGCAAACATATTGTCTGAGCACAGTCGTGACAATGTGCAGTAATGACATCACAGGATGTAGGGTATCAATTTTTTAATTTATAGTACAAAGGGAAATTCACGTCTACCAGAGGCAGATTCCATCTGCCCAATATCGTTTTGTTTTACACCAACCTTCAATAAACCGAGTGCATGATTATTTTTATCATTGATATCTTGAAATCGGATGAATTCCTGTATTTTTGCAGTAAATGTCACAATATCACGAAGCTTAAAAATCTACTAAGACGTAGCCATTGGATTTTTCCACGTAGTCGTTATACCTGTTACAAGGCTTTTGCCTCTGGGGCTGGGTGTGAATTTAGGAGGTGTAAATATAATTAGTGAAGACTGTTAAGAAATCAAAGTCAACAAGTTTCTCTACAATGAACCATTTCACCAAACCACTCTTTGATGGAAAAGTTTGTTAAACCTGATATTAAAGGGAAACCCCACCAAAGGTTTATTATAATTATACAGAATATCTGGAGTCTCCAGTCTATATCAGTATAAACAGCGGGTGCTATACTTGCAATGGTTGGTGTCCACACTCAAGTATGATGACCATTTTTTGTTTGGTTTCGATTGCAGATTGTCTGTTGTCAAAGGCCACTTCCCAAAACTTGTTGACTGTGCCCACTTCCACTATGAGAATGTGGACTT